>DWHU01000712.1:0-16268 GCA_018247975.1 Parides photinus | reverse complement strand
GACCGATACGACATTCAAAACTTCAAGAAAAGAGCGTATTCTTTCCTAAAAGGCCGGCAACGCGCCTGTAACTCCTGAGTTACAGGTGTCCATGGGCGACGGCAGTCGCTTACCATCAGGTGACCCGTTTGCTCGTTTGTCTCCCAATAACATAAAAAAATTAGAAACCATGATAGCTCAGTCTCTAAGATGATCAAACATACTATACATCTATTTATTTTTGTCCTTCCCTTTTTCCTAATTCATTTCTTGGGGTTGGGGCAGTGTGTTAGTCTCCATCTGTGCTAAACACACTGCTAGGGTTATTGACAATGGTTTTTACAGCCAGCCGCCTGCTTGACACTAACCTTCCTTGGGAATGCCAGTGATATTTAATTTCTTAAACCGCATGTAACTAGAAAAGTCATTGGTGCATGCCTGGATTCGAACCCACAACCACCAATTCGGAGGCCGAGGTCTGTAACCACTAGGCTATCACGGCTATAACAGCATCAAAACATTTCAAGGAAACCAAAATCTCCCAAGAACAACTGCTTTTGTGAATAAGTAACATCCATTTGCAATCTCATTTCATTGCAAATTATTTGTTTAATATCTATCAGTCACAATTATTAATAACTTCAAACCATACCTACAGGCGCCAATATCTATTGACTGGATTGAGTTAATATTCATTACATGGCACTGTTAAATGTATCAACTTTTAATCTTAGCTACAACTTAATATCTTAACCAACACATGTTGTTGAGGCTAAAACATAAGTTAAATTTATATTGTACTAAACCCTATACAGTGAAATTTAATGTTATAACTTTTAAATTTTTGGTGTTTTATGACATAATTTTGTGTTTATTTTAAAATCCTTGCTCTGTCTATTCATTGACAGTTAGGTGGAACAAAATTCGCCTGGTCTGCTAGTATGATTAAAGACAATAAATTATAACCTCCATGTCTATATGTATATTAACAATTAGGTGTGACAAATTAAAAAAAATAGAACATGTAAGTCTAAATATAACCTGTACTTGCTGCAGTTGATCCAAATGGTCCAAATCCAGATGACGAAGTAGATGTTCCGAATCCACCAAATCCAGCAGTGCTTGTTGTCGCCGTATTCGTACTTCCAAATGAAAATGCTGCTATAATAAGTGCAACAATGTTCTAGTATATAAATGAACATTTCTAAAGTAATAAAAACAAAAATATAATTATGGACCCAAAAATAAAAACATAAGAAATGTCACTTACGTTTAGTAGCACCGCCAAAAGGTGTACTTTGTTGTGTAGTATTAGAACCAAAATTAAACGACATGATAACTGTGTTTGAAAATTAGTACCTTGTTCTACATAGACTTTAAAAAATAGTAAACATGAAGATTCTTAAAATAGTATTATAATTTTAGAAAAACTTTTTGAAAATAATGCACTTGTATGAAATTGACATTGACATTTATGCATTAGGCAACGCCATTCATTGTACCACAAACAAAGTTATTAAAAATAATTCGTCCATTTTCGGGTTTGTCCTTTTCAAAAAATTTTTTTAAAAAAAATCTAAGGAAATTTTACTGCTTTCTTTTTTAAGATCTTAAATTTATAAAAATATAATGTCTGGAGATGTCATACATACATACAATCACGCCTCTTTCCCAATGGGATAGGCAGAGACTACTCCTTTCCACTTGCTACGATCCAGGCATACATCTTTCGCTTCTTCTACTCTCATGACTCTTTTCATACAAGCTCGCCGGTTGTGCGTACTTATGACCTGGCCGTTTTCCAAGATGTCCTCGATCTGATCGACATACGTACGCCTAGGTCGACCCTTACCGGTCTGCCCATTCACTCTCGCCTCATAAAATTGTTTCGTCAATCTTTCTTCATGCATCCTCTCTACGTGTCCGAACCATCTAAGCATCCCTTTCTTAATCTTTGTCACTACATCTTCTATTACATCACATCGTTCCCTTATCACACTGTTCCTCACTCGGTCATCATTGTAAATTTTCACATACAACCCATCCATCGCTTCTTTGGTCTTCCTCTTCTTCTACAACTAAATACATTCATACCAAAAACTTTCTTAATAACATTCGTTTCCACTCTACGCAAAACATGTCCTTACCAGGACACACGATTTTCTTTCATCTTTTCTACCATATATGCCACTTTCAAACTTGCTCTTATGTACTCATTCCTAATTTTATCCATTCTTGTGACTCTACACGTGCACCTTAACATTCTCATCTCAGATGCATGCAGTCGCTTCTCGTCCTTCTTCTTACTTGCCCAACACTCTGTTCCATACAATACGACAGGTCTTACAATAGTTTTGTAAATTTTGCCATTGATTCTTAAAGGCATCTTCGGGTCACATATTGTATTTGGGACCAGTCGCCATTTGATCCATTCTGAGTTGATTATTTGCCTAATGTCTCGGTCAATTTGTCCATCACTTTGCTCAAGTGAACCAAGATAGCAGAAATCGGAGCAGACCGGTGAGGGCGTTCCGGCAAATGTTATCATAACGGGACTGGAGAGACCGCCAAAGTCGCAGAACATGTATTCAGATTTGATTCTGCTGACTTTCAGACCTACACACTACGTTGATGCCTTCACAACTCCAGTATACTCTGCAACTCTTGGCCACTCTCCGCAATCAGCACGATGTCATCGGCAAAAAGCGTGCACGAGAGTGCCTCTTCCTGTATATCTGACGTTAAAACCTCAATTATTAATAAGAAGAATAAGGACTAAGAGCCGACCCTTGATGCAGGCCAAACATCACATCGTAACTGTTCGTGATAGCAGCAGCGGACCTGACTTGTGTACTGCAATTGCCAGACAAAGCTTGAATCAACTGCAGGTATTTTGCAAGCACACCTTTCTCCTTAAGAGCCCACCATACAACTTCACGAGGTACCCAGTGATATGCTTCTTCGAGGTCAACGAACACCTTGAGCAAGTTCTTATGTGCATCTCTATATTTTCCCTTGAATTGGCGAAGGGCAAAAATAGCATCCGTCGTACTTCGACCCAGCATAAAATCGAACTGGTTTCGTGAAATTTCAGTCCCCTCTTTCAAGCGTCTTTTAATTACTCTCCCACACACTTTTAAACTGTGAGGCATTTACTTTATTCCTCTATAGTTGTTGCAGTCTTGGGCTTCTCCTTTTCTTTTGAAAATGGGTACTAATTAACTATTACCCCATTCTGCAGGTACTGTTTCCTCTTGCAACAACTTTTGAGAAACACAGTCAGCCAACTCCATCCATTAACTCTTAAGATTTTCCATATTTCAACGAGTATTTCATCTGGTGCTGCCGCTTTCCCATTCATCATTTCACTTACAGTACTTTTCACTTCATCCACACTTATCTTTCTTACCAGTCCTTCATTTTGTGGTTTACTATCAATGTCTGGAGGCAAATAATCAAAATAAATAATTACAGCAACAAAAACGCGGATGTGCTTGTAAAACTTCTTGGAATCAGTGAATCAAAACGCTATAATTTGAATACTAAACGTAATATGTATCTAAATTATGAAGCAACATCAAAAGATCACAAAATTTCTATTTTTTTTTAAGTTTAAGAAACAACAAAAGAATAAGACAGAAAACTAACCCTCGCCACGAAAGATTCATCCAAAACTAGGCGATCTTAGATATTTTGCGATAATTATTATACTAAATTTTTAGTACCACTTGTTCGTTGACTAAAAATATTTATAATCTGTGAGTTGATTGCAATTTATTCTTTGACAGTCTATGTTTTTTTACTTTTAAGTCTGTGCAAAGAACCCTACGTGCAGTGCATATCTGAAGTTAAAATCCTTGGAATTTATTCTAAAATTATACTTTTTCATAAACTTTCATTAATTCAACAAAAAAAAAATGTCTGACTGGGATACTGTTACAATTCTCCGAAAGAAACCACCTAAGGCTTCTGCTTTAAAAACTGAACAAGCTGTAAATGCCGCACGCCGACAAGGTTTACCAGTCGACACGCAACAAAAATATGGTGCAGGAACTAATAAACAGCATGTAACTACAAAAAATACTGCTAAGTTAGATAGAGAAACGGAAGAATTACGCCATGAAAAGGTACCTCTTGATTTAGGCAAACTTATTATGCAGGGAAGACAAGCAAAAGGCATGAGTCAAAAGGATTTGGCAACAAAAATATGTGAAAAACCTCAAATCGTAAATGATTATGAAGCTGGTCGCGGGATTCCGAATAACGTTGTACTCGGCAAAATTGAAAGGGCGATTGGTATAAAACTACGAGGAAAAGAACGAGGCCAACCGCTACAGCCTCCTGGAGGAAAAAAATAACGGATTCCCTAGGAGGCGAAGACTTAACTCCGACTTGTTTATTGCATAATAATTATCTCATTTTGCCGTTGGATTTATTAATAACTGTATGCTATTAGCAATGTCATGTAAAAAATAATACAAGCATTTATTTTTTCGTGTGTTCTGGAATGTTCTTCCTTAAATGTTACCATCTTGAAAAAAGATGACGAAGATGCTCCGTGAAATTTGGATGTGATAAGCAATAAAGATAGTTATTTGTAGAATGGAGTTTATTTATAAAGTATTACATTATAATGACATGAATTAAATTTTATTTTATCATAAACTTTATAATTATTACCCAATTTTTTTTGGTGCGAAGAACTATTAGTTTATTTCTTTGAGACATAATTTTAAAAAGAAAAATTGTTAAATTAAATTTATTAACAAAATTACTAATTTATAGCAAATGATTTTGGAATTTATACCATGTGTGGAAAAAAATTTAAAGCCTCCCTAACGGTTATAAAGTTTGTACTTCTTTGTAATCCCGTTTTGTAAATACTGTTCTCACTTAGACTTACACAAAATGTAATAGTTTAATCATGGCTCAATGTTTTTATTTTAAAATTACATTCACTTTATTATTTTTTTTTTTTGGATATTAATATCCACATGTTCTCCTAAAAAGAAGAGTAACAGTAACACCGGACTTGAAAGGGCAGAGCATGGAAGGTGCTAGCCTAAGCCTCTTACTAGTAGCTTAGCTCGAGGGCTCCCTCAGGAACCTCGACTCGGGCTGCTACTTTTGTTCACGGCCGGACGGGATTCACTTTACTCCTAACGTTCTTTTATATACATTCTGACCGCAGTGCCGTGGTAATGGACAACGCAACTTGCCGTAGTGTAACAAAAAGTTCGCTGAAATATGTAATGAGAAATTGCTTGGAAAACAATAACATTTCCTGCAACAGGTCAATGAGGAAACCAGATTTATTTAAAATTATAAAACAATCCAGGCCCGTTGGTATTTATAATAAAATTTACAATATGGGTTGTCCTTTAAATTCCTTCCCATTTTATGATGGGAAATGAATATACTACATATCGTGTACAAAACATATTTTGGTTAAGATAAATTTATTATGGCATATATGAAACGTG
This sequence comes from Parides photinus, assembly GCA_018247975.1. Classification (NCBI taxonomy): domain Eukaryota; kingdom Metazoa; phylum Arthropoda; class Insecta; order Lepidoptera; family Papilionidae; genus Parides; species Parides photinus. Next base: position 10,806 of record DWHU01000712.1, on the reverse strand, counting down.
CTGTTCTATTACCTTCTTCCATCTCTCAAGAAGCCTCATTACGTCCTCTTTCTATATTTTGAACCTTGCTTGTAAAATATTTATCTAGATGCGTTTTTATTTCGATTAACTAGCTCTAAATCTTTAAACCATTCGCGAACTGTCCCAATAGTGTTAGTATGACTTCCGTAAACTGCAAATCTCGTCTATAGCGTCTTTTGCACTACTGCCTCTTTTAAAGCAATGAAGCATAACATGCCGCAAATGCATATTTTGGCTCTACATATTTAACGGTGTAGAAAAAATTTAAAGGAGCTGATCAACGAAACGTACTTTGGTAGAACTCTGAGACGGCTAAGAGATAGCCACTGAGTCACTCATGGTGTGGCGCGTAAGAAAGTTATGTGACAATCTGTACATAATTAAATGGTTATATAAAACTACTTCCATACGATTCAACCTCTTTTGGATTAGCCAACTTTTCCATTAATCGCTTTCTAATGTAAAAAACATAAAGAGAATTTTTTTTTAAAATATGCCCGGCGAGTCTGTAAGGTTTCTCCGGAGTCAGCATCGCGCCTGAGATGCCTCTGGTAATACAGGCGTCTAAAGGCTACACGGTGACTGCTTACCATCAGGTAGGATGTATTCTTGTTTACGACAATAATGGTAAAAAAATACTGAAAGGAAAGGAATGTAAGGTTGACAGTTAATGCAGAATTCATTACATTTGGAAAAAAACTGTCGAGAACTAGTACTCGGACAAGGATACGGGTACGAAAAATGTAAATGGAGATGTTCTTAAAAAATCGGAGAAACTAGTGATTAAAAGCCACTATGTGCTTAAAGCGATGACAGTAGTAGAAATTTATTTGATAAAGTTTGGTGTTGTTCATTAATTTTACAATTATTTTGTTGTGTTGCAAATCAAAAAACCGATATAAACTACCTGAAGACATCACTAGAAAATGTCCAACCTGATGCGTAATTTTAATTAGAAATTTCGCTTAATTTATTTAATAGCAAGGAAAACAGTGTTTATGTAAACTGTATTCAAGATTTAATGATCACGGTGGTTTTAATACTGTTTCATTAAGTTTCTAGTGCATTCTTAAAGTGTTTTTTTAAATATGTAAAGTATTCAAAGCCTTTATTATGGCAATGCTACACTTGACCAAAAAATTATAAGTGTACCGGTTTGATTTGATAAAATGGATGACTCCGTCTCAGATTCTGAAGAGGAAATCTTGGTGTATGCAGAGTTTAAAGATTCTATAAACATAGAAAAATATAAAAATATTCACGTCTTAGGTATAGATAGAAAAACTCCAATAATTCAGTTGGATGATACATTCTTTACAGGTGAAACCTTATTTAATTATGAAACATGCATTATTTATTACATTACTCCATCTTTTAATTTATGGAGAATACAATTGATTTATTTTGTATTGCATTGATACTACTGATAGGCTATTTTTTTATTTTATTAAACTTAATAATTATTTATTTTATGTAAATTGTTTTAAAAAAACACCTGCAAAATCTGATCCCCTTGTTATTCAATATATCAAAGTACTATTAATTTATGAAAAATATTGTTCATTTGAACTACAAATCATTCTAAATCTCACTAGTTTATTAAGAGAACTGTTGTTGTTACAATTTACAAAAGCTTGAGCATATGGTTGTTTATTCGCATTATACAAGCAGAGAACAATTACTCTGTGCTTCTAAAAAATTTTATGTTTTTTCAAAATGCATGAGCCCTGTGTACTATTTTCTACTATTATTAATTATATATAACAAAAATAGTATATTAGATGACTAGTAGAAATTTACAACAGCCATTTTACTAATGTTCGCAGGTGTTACAAACAAAAAAAAATTGTACTGTGATTAGCCTTAGATAAACTAATAAAAACAACTGGTTATAAATTCATGAAACATAAGTTTTTAACAAATAATTATTATGTAATATAATATTTTTGTTAATATACATATTGTATAAACATTTGTGTATGTAGATATTGCTTTTATATTCTTGTTTCCCTATATTTTATTTGTGTTGTTTACTCAATTGATATTCTGCAATATACACTGTCCTGATATGTACTTGGAATAGTCTCTGTTTATATTTGTCTTAAATTAAAGCAATTTGTTAGCATTCCTTGGGATAGGCTTAGGTTCATATGTAAACTGCCATGGGCTGATCATGATTTATTTCCCTTTTCCATTTAATTTAGTAAATAAATAAATATATATAATTAATTGTGTACTATAGCTTTATTGGTTATAAGATCATAAAAAAAAATTAAGAAGTTTTTCTCCCATACCTACTTCCACTAACTTCTTGAAAACTCAAATGAGACTAGGTAAACATCTTTAATCACTGTTTATTTAATTTTAGGTACCTTTGAGAATCCTTTGGGAACATACCTATTTTTTGAAGAAGATCCTACACCACTGTGTGAAGATCCTCTATTTGACAAATTACCAGAAAAAAATTTGAAGTATTTGTACAAAACCACTAAACTTTTGTCAATGGAACATACATATGTTGCACCAAAAGAGGGAGTGGGTAAGATTACAACAACCACGAACATTGTCACATTTCTGATAGAAAACTAATGCGTTTTTTTAATTTGTTTCTACTTTTTCATTTTAATTAAATTTTTTTCCTAGATAGTAATGTACAAAATCAACTACAAAAATCACTGCCGGTTGATAACATAGAATCAGTATCATTCAGCACTTTACAAGAAGCTTTGGATACTTTCAAAAAAGATAGAGAAGAACATGATGAAAGTTATAAAACACCTGAAAGTAATACATAGATTGTGTTATAAGCATTATTTAACAATATTTCTTTAAACTAGAGGTAGGTTATACTTACCAAGTTAATTTGTTATATTTTAAAATACCATGAACTTTTATTCTATCTAAGTTGCTTGTGATTAACATCACTCAAAAGTTTTTACAAAGACTCAAAAGTATTAAAAAGTTTTTTAGAGAATGAAAGATATATATATACATTTTCATACTGAAACCTAACATACCAACTTGTGTGTATTAAACTACTTGAATCTAAAGAGAGAGTACAGAAAAATTAAAGAGATAAATGAATAAGTAATTGTTAAAGTCTTTAAACTACAATATAAATTAAAATGTGCAATAGGCACCTTATTGGTAAGGAAGATATCTCTTCGTCATAATAATAAAGCCAAAAGTAATTTAGATCTCTACTAAGTTAGAGCTAAATTGTTAGTTAATAAATACAAGAAAATTACACAAGTATTGTTTATCACGAATATATTCAGTAATATTGATGATGATGTCCTCCAGACGTATCCGTCGACAGCGACACACTTATCAATAATTAGTTCGACGTTCGTGAGCGCGAATGTGACTCGCAAGTATTAGCAAATTATTAATAAGTGTATATATACTCATAGTCGTTATTTGATGAGTATTAGTTATATGCAATGACGTTTTTTTTTGAACAATTTATTTATTAAAAACGTCATTATATTTTCATTCTTAATCGTCTGTTATGATATGTTATTTATATCCTGAGTCTGTAAATCTGAGAACATGGAGGTCAACATTGTAAGCACCCGAAAATAACCTCTGATTATTGGCGTTGTAACACGGCTGGCCATGCGAGGATGGCAAGTTGTTACTTCGAATCAACCTGTCCGAAGGGGATTTACCCAAAACTCAGCCATCATTTGTGCCATTGAAGTGTACTTTACTCGGGGATTTACCTAATTTTCCACTTCGTTAAGTACGTTACAACAAGAGCAGTATCTGAGAATATGTCATGGTACCACTACAGAACTTTTATTACTTATAAGGCGTAAAGTATTGATTGTTACGGGTAAAATAACAAAAATTTGTTGTTTATGTGTTTTACTGTGTTTGTGAGGACTTGTTTTTATAAACTTAAGTGCATCGGATTTTTTAAAATAATAAATAAAACAAAAGTCAGATCTTGCTCGACTAGCAATGTTTGCAATGTTTAATAAAGCCAAGTTCATATCTAGATTTAAAAAAACCGTAAACAATAACAGAAAGAAACGCTAGATTTACTTTATCGTATCTTTTCAGTTTGGTAATGCACTAACGTGGAATCATGGAAAAAAGACAATTAACAATGGAACAGGCTTTTCAAATACTTAATCGCCACTTCATTAGATTAAGGTCAAGCCAAAGAAAATGTAACAATTTAATTTTACATTCAATTTTAGAAAATATTATTAATAAAATGCGTGCTTGTGATAAATTATTTGACAGCATGAATCCAAGACTTGATTATTTGGGAAGCTACTACGACGGTTTACGTGTCGGTGAGCCAACTGAATACGATATTAACATTATCCTGCGTATTCCGGTTAATGAAAATAAAATTGTATTGGATGCTAGTAGGTCCGAGTATGACCATACGAGTATAATAATGCCATCAGAGTTTAGACGATTAGCTAAAACTCCGGCTACGGCCGCTAAAGGGTTTATAAAGACTTTACTATGGTGCGACAGCGATCATAGAATATCTGTAACAAAAATTCGTTCTTGGATGCAAAGTGTCCTCGATACCACATTAAATACGCTGCCTTTGAAAAATGGAAAAAGAATTATAAACGTAAATAACACCTGTTACCCCATTGAAGCGAGTAGCTCTGGCCCAGCAAATACGATAAGTATTATAAAAGAAAATAACGTTATAGATGTTGATCTTGTACCTACTTTTTCGATCAATTTACCAAAAAGGCCCAATAATTCGCCAATTATGTTTACGAAAGTGAATTCCACTAATATTAAACAGTATTTCGTTGTTCCAAAACCGACACAGAATGATTTTGATTGGCGTTTAACATTCCCATTTCAAGAGAAATATCTGATAAGCGGTAAAAATAATTTAAAAAGTACTGTAAGACTTTTAAAACATTTGCGAGATGTTCAAGGATTTAAACGGTTGTGTAGTTATCACATTAAAACTATGTTTTTGTGGGAAATCAGTCCAGAAAAAGAGAAAATGTGGAAAGATAAATCTCTATCCTTTTTATTTTTGTACATGTTAAAAAAACTCAGGGATTGTCTTTTAAAAGCAGAAATAAAAAATTATTGGTGTCCCGAACATAATTTACTCGAGAAATTAAAAAAAGACACTTGTCTTAACTGGGGAAACAGGTTAACCTATATAATTAACGAGTTAGAAAAAAAAGGTAAAAATAATGGATGTGTTATTTATGAGTATTTAATATAAAATTGTGAACATCAAGAACGGCTTTAATTAAATCTTATTATTTCCTGTTCAAATCACGATAACAGATGTTTTGTATCAATAAAAATGTAAATACGTTCCGGTTGGTTTTAATTTAAACCGTAGTTAGTAATCAGATTAAGGACTTTGTAATACTAATCTTTAAAATGTAAAACATATTTTGAACACAAATTTATGTTGTTCATGAAAACGCACAATTTACCATACCATTTGTCTTCACATCAAATGTAATATACAAAAACACTGGTTTGAACTGCTATAACGTCTTGAATGACGACGTAGCGCTAAACAAATAGCATATACAAACAGGTTTGTGCATACTAGGACCGGCAAGATTCTTTAGTATGAGTGAACAAAAAAGAAAATTTCATTAAAGGACGGTGCTATATTTGGCAATGAAACCTATAAATTATTTTTAATTTAATTGCCAGGGACAGCCAGTAAGTTTTTTATGAGCAATATACAGTTTTCACATACTTTTGCAATAATCATGTATTTGCCGTCCAGTACACGTTAAACATTTGAAAGAGAACATAGAACATAACATGAAAAGATCTACACAATTAATTTATAAATAACACCTAAAAAAATTAATGCAATGACATACGTGGCATGGCCGTTTCATAATAAGTCATTAATTTATAATGAGTATTAAGGACTCTATCGCAACATCATTAAAAAATATATTAATTTTGTGGTAAAATACGAGCTATAATTTCAAATCATCTAAATTCATGATTAATTCTATTGAACATTTATTTTATTTGCTTTTTAATAATTTTTCTTTAAAATTACTATATCTTGATTAAAAAAAAAAGTAAATCATAAGTATTTTAATTCACAACGCTGTCCAAGTGCGAGTTGGCGTTTTCGTTGTATACTTTATAAATATTATTGTTATATCAAAAAAAAAAGTTATGCAAAGCTAAAAATAAATTGAGAAGCGGATTTTTATTATGTTTGTGCTATGGTAACACTTCATAATCTATTCGTACAAAATTGTCCAATCCGCCATTTTATTTGTATCGCCTTTTCATTTATTCCGTGAGATGGAGAATTGAAGATTTCAAAGTGAGATAGAAAGATAATTTAAATTACTATATGTTGCTTTTGTGTTCACTTTCTAGAATATCTTTTAGAAGATAAATATTATAAAGGTGGGATATAGTTAGATAGAAAGAGATTACTGAGTAATATGTTCGTATATTTCTGTAATGTAACGTTTTGTTTGTCAAATGCGGTAGTGAATATAACAATGGCGTCAGTCGCTAACTTGAAGCGCGTCTATAGATAGTCCGTCATCCTTTTCTTACATATATCGACGCTGTTTCACAGAGACACTGCTTTCAATGATCTTTTACGAGTAGAGTAGACTGATAAGAAATATTCCCCGTTACCTTCGCACTTTATGTTTTGGAGTTTCTCTTTCCTGTAAACAATTAGCCGCGCTTTTAAAATTTAGTAAACACGTTTAGTTATTTTTTACAAATGTTGATATAAAACAACTTTATTAATTTAATAACAAACAACTTTTTAGCATTTCTGTTTAGAATAAAATTTATTGTGATGAGATTATAACAGAAGATGTTCACGACAAATAATGTTCAAGCCGGCAACGTGCCGACTCTGCAGTATCAAGAACATCCAACACAAAAATCACAGGGAAAAAACATTGAAAATGTACAACAAAAGAGCACACAACAAACGCAACAGACTCAACAACAGGTACTATACCGGTTTTACTGATTTTCATTCTTGTCAGTCTTGCAATATTTTAGCTCAAGATTTATATACGCAAATAATATGTTTTATAAAGGAACATGTTTATAAATAAAAGAAGAAATAATAAAATCTTTTACGTTCATTTTAATAATGAAATTTAATTTACAATTAATGTACGATCTCTCTCGGTTTCCAGGAATTTCCCACATTTTGCTACACAACTAATGTCAATATGATAGGAAAAATTGGAACAGGTACAACAAGTAGTACAGGGGGAGTCACAGGTGGTGTAAACATAGCACAACTTACTACAAGTGATGATAAAACTTGTTATATAGCTCAACCATTCTCATATAACTATGCACTGGTCAACCAAATGCAAATTGCGCCAAATGGGTTACAGAATACTATATCAAATATTAGTTTTAAGTGTGATGTTTGTGGTTTAATGTTTGGACATTTGACTCTCCTTAATGCTCATAAAAGAATACATGCACAGGATACAGGTAAGATTTGCTTATAAAATAGTTTTAATACTTTTTACATTGTTTAAGATTGTTATTTGAAAAGTAAACATGAAACATTTAATATTTCAGATAACAACATTACAGTAGTAGCGACAGGTGTGAGTACAGCAAATGAAGTGACTATGCCTCCCCATATCCAAATACTCTCATCTGACCCAACAGAACAACAACATCATGTACAGCTTCAAGATAGTAAGCATTTTCCATTATAACATAAATTGCTGCTTCTATATAATAGAACTGATATATAAAGTTGCTGCTCTATAAATTATATACTTATTAACCTCATGCAGTACACTTTATAAATAATAATTTTGTAATTATTTCTTTATGTGAATAAAAGTTTTCATTGCACAGCTAATTTCTGTTATATAAAAATTAGATATTAATTCAGTCAAGGAAAACTTGAAAATTTTCTGCATTTCATATCCTCAATATATTTATTGCATAGTTCCTCATAGTATTTATGGTTGTGGAAATTACATACATTAATTTGAATAATACTTAAAAAAAACTTTATGATTTTAGCTAAACCAGTTGTAATTGACAAGGTTCAGAAGTGTATTACATGTGGCGGTTCAATAAATGTCAATCCCAAGAGAAAAGGCCCTAAACTCATACGGTGTGAAAATTGTATTGCCCAAGATTCTGTGGATCAACAGAGAAATAATCAGAGTGAGATAGTTTTCCTGTTTACTTAGATTAATATATGTTTGTAAATTATTTATTAACAAATCTGGAGTTATACCAGTGCTGACAGTCCATTGATTATACATACATATCATATGTGTTTCATATTGATAAAATGATTTATAAATGTATTATTTGAAATAATGAATCTGAAGTAAATTGTTATAAAATGTTATTTAATTGCAAATGTACCTTTTGAGTATGGTTATAAGTAGTACTTAATACTTACTCACTCACTCACTCCTTTGGCTCAGCAACCCGAAGTGGGTCTTAGCCGACGAAACAAGAAGCTTTCTAGTTAATTTTTTTAATCTATTATAGTTCTTTTAAAAATCTTCTTTTTTTAACATTCTATGTAAGGTTTTGACCAGAGGAATGTCCACCATATGGTAAATAATAACCCAAAATAATATGAGGCTAATTGTGTGTGTGTCCTTCAGACAAATAATTAGTTATAAATGGTAATAAATAGTTACATAGCTATTGACCTAAGTCTATGTACATTTGGAACAAATAGTTTACGTTATATCATAACAGTTTTCGAAATTTTTAAAATTAATTGCTATTTTTATTAATAATTCTCAATGCACACTGGCAAAGTTTTTTATTAATATTATATGTAAATATAGTGTTTAAAATGTATAGTGAACACAACTCAAATATTGGTGGCGACAGAAGAAAATGTTAAATTTGAAGTAAGCGGTGTGAGCACTGTTCAGGCCACAGATCCATTGACAGCAACGCAAACTAACCACCAGCAGCAGCAACAGAAACCATGTATGTGGATTTTTTTTTCAAAAACTAACTGGAATTTTAAAAAGCTTTATTAAACCAGACATTGTTAATAAAGAAATCAATCTTTTATAACTAGGTTAATTTATTTTATTAGTGTGTACATAGTAAAATTTTGTTACCTTCTTTCTTGTAGTTATTTATAAGCATAAAACTATGGTATAAATTTATTTTCTTATTAAAACTCAAGTAGCAAGGTGGAATACATACAATGTGTATGGTTATATATATGACATAAAATAAGAAACTGGGAACCCCTTGTGTATTTTGGGGTAAAAAGCATTGTATTATAGTTTCAACACTTATATTGTACCGTACTTATTTTAATATATGTAGTTTTTCTACACTTCTGCATATCAACCCTGACAGAGCAAATCATTAAATAAAGTAAAGCAAATCTTATTAGGAGTGGAAAATAAATAAACTATGTTGTGGCTGTAAAGACTGAAATAAAAGTACTGTAATGTACCTTGACCATGCTACTACTACTCATGAAAGTTACTACATGTTACTAAACTTAATTTGGCTTTACCAATTTTCAGCTTGTTAGGTATAATATGTGGTCAGTCTGTTTATAACAAAAATTACTAAATGTTCTATATTTTCCAGTACCAGGACATCATCCAGTAAAGAAAAGAACATTGGCATCTGTCACAAAATGTCAAAACTGTAATGGTTCAGGTATAATATTCATAGGTGGTAACAAGAATAAACACAATCAACCTGACATGGATAAACGTTTCCACTGCAATATATGTGGGGGGTCCTTCTCAAGATACTCATCACTCTGGTCTCATAAAAAGTTACATTCGGGAGAGAAGAACTTCAAATGCGGAATATGTGGAATTGCATTTGCTAAAGCTGTTTATCTTAAAAATCACTCTAGGATACACACGGGAGAGAAACCCTACAGGTTGGCAATTTTTTACATCACATGGTGCTACGTGTTTGTTGTCTAGTCATTTGAGCTAGTAAAAAAGAAGGACTAAAGTTATCTCTACCTGTCTTAAACGACGACCTTATGGATTTTCAGGTTGACAAACCTCGTAAGACATAGTACCCAGTAGCATCGTGCTAAGACGCAAATTGTGAACATGTCTTTTATGTTTTACGGTGAATTGGATTGGGTGCCATGAAACTTTAATATTTCTATTCCATAATTAACAATAAACGTCCATTGACGGACATTAGTCTCTGAACTAATTAGTTCGGCGCTCCTCGTATCTGACGGTGTCACGAAACATTTGGCAAATAGTCGATTTACAAGACAATCTTAGTCATAGCTAGGCTATATATTTGTTATAAAACCATTAATCGAAAACACCGCGGTCTTTTTTCTTACACTGGATAATTTTCAGGTGCAGCACATGTGGTATGCAATTTTCTCAGTCTCCACATTTGAAAAATCACGAAAGAACGCATTCAGGGGAAAAACCTTACGTTTGTGAGGTAAGTTACAAGAATTTTGTCGTGAAAAGTCAGAACTATGAAATAGAGCCTTTTTTGATAACTTGCCACCTTTAAATAGTCGCTTGACGTCGCTTTGTCGAATAAAAATAATATTAATTAGCTAAGAGCAGTCCGAGAAAGCAAGGCTGAAAAATAAGGCAATATTGAATAAAAAAAAATTAATTTCAAGCAAGTAATTGGTACTAGTTTTTTTTTATTATACGAAGCGTCGAGATATTCACCATATAGAAAACGATACGGCAGCCCATAACAAAATGGTTATATATATATACTTAGTCTTGCCATAAATATTGTTATAAAGAAAAGCACGATTTTTTTTTTATACGTAACATTTATTCCTTT
>DWHU01000711.1:0-16273 GCA_018247975.1 Parides photinus | reverse complement strand
ACTGTCCTTTATATATATATGAAATGAATGGGTACGTATTCTTTAATCCTTATTTTATTTACATTGTAAAATAGTGCAATATTACATCTACGTCTACGGTTAATATATATTTCATTATATGGAGGAGGGGGTCGTTTAAAATTTCCTAAGCTCGAAGGGGGTCGCTATATAAAAAAGTTTAAGAAGCCCTGGTATAGATGAGTTCCTCCGTGTATAAAGATCACAGGTTCGATTCCTCAATTACTGAGGAATAATAAGTCGTTGTAGAATAAAATGTTTATATTTGTTTATAATAATATTGTACTGTTAGCTTTATCGCTGAGCGGAAGGTATCTACTTGCCGGCTCCGATGACAACACAGTTCATTCCTGGGATACGATGAAAGTCGCTCACACGGGTAACTTGATACTTTATTTGTTATTGTATCACTATAAGAACTTTTAGTTATAATGAAAATATTCATCCTGTAACTATCCATTCCTATCGTAACATAACTTTTTGATTATTGCTTAAGGTCTCTAATTATCACTACACCATAGGTAAGTAACATTTTTAATCAATGGATCAATTTATTTATTTATTTGCCGTGCCAAATATATTTTTTTCGGGTAATGATATCCTCCAGTTCTCCTGAAGAAGAAGATATTTAAAGGCTTCAACGTGGAGGTGGCAGGGCACGGAAGGTCCTTATCCTAAGACCTCCTTTATTCCCCCTTCCGTAGTCGGACTGCTAGTTATATACCCACTCGTTTTTGAAAACCTATCTCTTCAACATTATTAATCTTTGATAACTTAAATATGCTATAACTCTTATTACAAAATCTGCTTAAACCATATCGAAATTACTCGAAACAGAACGGCAATAGTCAAATGCTTTTTGTTATACAGCACTGATGTATATTTTTATTAACTGACATACTTAAACATATTTAAACTGATAAAAATTAAAATTTCGGTTCATAAACTCATTGTGTCACAGAAACGCAAATGAATTAAATATTAGAATTACTCGACGGGCAATATAAATATATTTTATGGCCCGCGTGTTTCTCATCCCTGTACTATGCAATTATAGATGTAGCAATTAACGAGTGATGTTTAATGGTTGTATACAAATTGTTGTTCATTTTAGGTACACTCAACGGACACGAGAATCGAGTGACATCCATTTCAGTGGCACCAAACGGAATTGCAATGGCGAGCTGCTCCTGGGACCAGAGCGTAAGGGTGTGGGGTTAAAAATAAGAATTCAAGTAACATTTAAGAAACAAATCTCCCTCCTAAAACCTTAACAATGTCCCTTACAACTACTTAGTTGAAGATAGCAATCAAGCTAATGATCAATCACTATTTTATTGTATAATTAAACCGAAGCATAGTTAAACTCACAGTCAATTTTGTTTTTGTATTCATATGAACAATGTATTACTTTATTATTGTAATTGAAACTTACACCGTTATCTTTTATTATATAAGATTTATCTGTTTTTACACTAGTCAATAATACCGAGTGATTTTTATGGCTACTTTAACAAAACTTAAGTAAATATACACGGATTGGTTTTTATTATATGTGAAGCACATATTATATTCGTACTACATCAAATACTTGTTTTATTTTATATATGTTTAATATAAACTGATGAAATTATATCAATTTAAGGTATTAAAGAACGTCTTACGATTGTAAGTATACAGTACGTATTGTAAGGAAATTGTTAATAGGAATTTCTTTTAAATAGAAATACTAGTATTGTAATTTTGAAATACTTAAAATTATCCTGATCTGTTTCGTTTGAAGATACTTAACAAACATTCTCAAGAAATGTCGCGGATGTGATGGGAGACAAAGAATTTGTGTATAATGATGTTATGTAAACACGATGCAATGATTTATGTATGTTCTTCGATTGCATCTTCAGTCACTTCATCACGGACCCTCTTCGAGTAAAAATGTTTTTTTGGAAACGCCTCGTAATACCTGCGAAGTTAGCGAAACTCGCCTACATACTAGTAATTATAATATGCGCTGTTATAATATACTTACGGTGGGATTTTAAACACGAACCTGAACAAATACAACATCATAATGTTGAGAAGAAAGAATTGGATATGAACGTAGTAAATCGATTGCTAAATCCTTCGTTGAAAGATTTCAAGTACATCCTCCGGTGGATAAACCCGAAGAATAAGCCCGTTGAAAACGGCGAAGGCTCCCGATTGTTCGTTATAAAGAAATGCCCCTTCAAAAATTGTTATCTGACTGATCAAATTGACCTTCTGAAAGTGTTTTCCAGCTTCCGAATGGTTCTCTTCGATGGACCGGACATAGAGTTTTTTCAAAATTCTCGTAAACTACCAAAAAGACGAAGTTTAAAACAGAAATTTGTATTCGTCAGTGGAGATTCAGCAGCAACATTGCCAATATGCGATGAATTATGGAATGATTATTTCAATTGGACTTGGACATACAAACTAGATTCAGATTTGGTCTGGAAATACTTTGTTATAAAGAATACTAAAGGAAATATTATAGGACCGAGCAAGAACATAAATTGGATAAATATCAATCATATGAATCCCGTTGACAGTAAATTCATAATGAATTTAAGATCTAAACAGAAAGTTGCCGCATGGTTCGTTTCCAAATGCGAGACGGAGAGCCACAGAGAGGAGTTCGTAAAGGAATTGCAAATATATCTCAACGAATATCAACTGGAAGTGGATATTTACGGAGATTGTGGTAAATATAGTTGTCCTAAAGGGATAATGAGTAGATGCCTTCAAATGTTGGAACGCGACTACTATTTTTACCTCGCCTTTGAAAGTTCTATCAGCGAGGATTTCGTAACAGATATCGTCCTGCATGCTCTCAACCACAACACCGTACCTATCGTGTATGGAGGTGCCAATTATTCGAGGTAAATATTAGCTTAGGTTAATTTTAATTAATTAAAAGTAGTATTATCAACTAACATTAGTTAAGTATATGATAAAAGGTAACGAACGCCGGCACTGGAGGAACAGCTAAACTGCCCTTACCTAAAACTCTGATTTGTGGTGGTCTAGCACATCACTTACCACTGTGAACTATTCCATTATTTCTTTTCACTGTGTATGTTTATTCAATCGTTGTTTATGTACCTTAATGTCATTTGCAGATTTCTGCCGGACGGAGCCTACGTTAATGCATTAGATTACGGCCCGGAAGGTCTTGCGAGGCGAATGTTCGAGATAATGAAGAACCCATCGTTGTATCAAAGATTCTTTAGATGGAGGAATCATTACTCGTATCACGACCCAGACGAAACTCCGGAAACTGATAACTACTGTGCATTGTGTGCCGCCGCTAACGCCGCTGACTTTAATAATGTGTCTATAAAGAATCAATTTAACACCTGGTGGTCGTCTACAGACAAATGTCCCGAGGATTAAAATTTCAATGTAAAGATAATTGTTTACTTTAAATAAAATAGTACAGTCAACAATTGTTTCGTCGCACGTTATTAATTAATAATCTTTACATACCGTATATTAAACTTGTGAAAATGAAACCGTACAGCATTTTCCTTTTTTGCTTTTAGATGTTATATTAAAATGAAAGTGGTATTAGTGAATAATTATTTGATTAGACATATCATTTGAAATTATATATATGAGTTCCAAAAATCCATTGAATATACTTAACGTGTATTTCACATATTTAAAATGCATTCATTGTATATCTAAGTTTTACATCACTTACCTTACTGACGTCGTTACTCACCATGTTTGTATTAAGCATGGTATTATATTTTTTTTTAACTGTAATAATTGAGCAGGTATTGCCTACACTACTTCTTTAATTCTATCCCTTCTGGATTATAATTCATCAATAAACTTCTTCGTGCGGATGCTATGCCATAGCGGCAAGGAGCCCCAGAGCCGGGAACGTGAGGCAAAATGGTTTTTCATTTTCTGCTCTATCCCAATCTCTAAATACTCCATGTTCTTGCTATGGCTGGCAGGTTCCCATTTAAACGGAACCTTTTCAGGCTTGTTCGGATTACTAGAATAAACAAATAAGTTGCATAGATAATACAAAAATATTAACAAGGTTAAAATTGTTTAGATAAGTAATGATATCTTTACAAATTGCAATTTATATGAAGCGATCTGAGGGTTATATGACGGAAGTACATAAAACTACTATACCCAGTGGCAGCGAAGTTGGTCCACAGTGTTATAATCAGCTCGCTCATCTTCCTGTCCTCTTCAGTGGAAGGTTTCGTGAGGAATCCAATAGGAAACAAGTGCATCAGTTCATCAGCGTGGCATACACCTAAAACAATATTTTTATAATAGTTTTTTTTTAGACAAACCTTTAAAATTTCCTTTTCAATTCACTAACCATAATCGCCTTCGTGATCGCCGAAGATTTGGGAGAAACTATTGCTGGCTCTGTATATAAGCTCGTATAGGTAAACTGGGTTCTTCGTGTAATTCAACGTCAGCTCGACGGCTTCTACAGCCGGGTATGCGAAGTAAGAATCCGTGTAGATCTGTAATTTTTTATATTAATTTAATTCTATGAAACGTTATACTTAGTTGTTTGTGGTATATTCCGCCTGGTGTTCGCTGATGATGTGGTTATATTTGTTGAAGCGCACAAAACTAATTTAAATGTTACTGACGATATTATAACACAAAGGTTCCTCACTTCAAGTATCCCGTTCTTGATTACTTCTGTGTCGCCTCCTCTAAAATATGTGTCCCTGATACGGTCTGTAATAATATCAGCGTACGACGAACTCTCGTAGTAGAATGTTACAGGCGCTATTGCCTCGAAAGCCGAAATGAACTGTTGGTATCTGCTCGAATTGGCCGTGATCCCTGGATAAATTTATTTATTAAAGAAAATCAAGCTCATAATTCGTCTTGTGATAATTATAATGAACTTACAAATAGATTTTAAACAGCCTTCGTCCTTGTTGAGACCGGTCATCCACGGCACGGCAGCGATCGAAGGTATCTTTCGGGGATTTGATGTTAAGAAAGCCCCTGGTAAATCGGGCTCCGCCACCGCCTTGAATGGTGTCATGGGTTCGTAGTCCCATGCCTGATGAATATTTAATACTTACTACACCGCAATAGCAACTATTGTTTTAAAACTACGCCTTAACGATACGATATAATAATCTAATATAAAAAAATCTCATGTCGCTGTATTTGTGGTTGAACCGCTCCGAAACGGCTCGACCGGTTCTCATCAAATGTTGCGTGCACGTTGAGTAGCTCTGGGAATCGCACAACATCTACTTTTCATACCACTAGATAGTAAGGGTGGCAAAAATACATACAACCCTAATTTTTTACTCTTTGACAATCAACCCTCATATTTTATTTGTTAATTATAAACTTTAATTTTTTTGACAAACATTTTTATTATTATTTTGTCATTACTTAGAGGAAAAAATTGTATATATCACAAATTTTCACCCTTTTACGCTCAATCTATATTTTTTAATCGTCAAATAATGTTGCAAGATGGCAGTTTAATATATTAATTGGTATTGACCTTCATTAACCTAAGTAAAGTACACTTTCATTATCTACCACGCTTTCTATTATAACTACATCCCCTCACACTTATAGAATAGAAGAATCTAATAGAAATATTAAACCCTGAAATTTATGTACAAAAGCTACTTACGTAGAACTCAAACTCTGTGTTTATAATATCGTAACTGTCCCTAGTCCGAAGGCAGTTTAGCATTACATTAGATGGAGCTTGGGGACAGTCTAGGAATTTAGCTAGACGTAAAGCGTTCCGTAAAGCCTCTCCTGGCGGTGCTTCGGCCCAAGGCACCAGAGCCGTTCCAGATTCTGATATAGCCTTATGAAATAGACCTGGAGAAAGAAAACTATAAGTTGTTAAAGTTACATTCTTATTTTTAAGTTGTGCCGATGGAAATGGGGCAGGTGGGTGCAATGCTAAAATATTACATTGGTACAATGATAATAATCAGTTATTAACAATTTTAAAATAAATTAAACTAAATACCTCTAATTTATAACTTCAAACGTAATAAGTTGAAACTAATGTAGTTAGTGACAAGATACAATGTAACCAAATGTAAGCAACATAGGACCAATTAGTGATCCCTGATGGAGGTCGAAGTCCAGCATGAATCCATGCTCTTGGTACAACATTGCATTATACTAATATACAATGGAGATAGAATATTGTTCTAGGTAGTTTTATTCATAAAAGCTTAAGAAGATTATAAGCAAGATGCTAGCGAATAGAAATTAATGACTTGAATAATAAACTACTGACAAGTGTTTATACAGTTGCAAACTTAACGAATAAATTAGAGCAAGGTAATAAATTTGCTCCTATACATCAAAGAAAACATTGTATATATAATAATTTCACATTTAACTGAATTACCAGCAGGTAGGATGGTCGATAACGGATTCTATAAAGAAATTTCTTTGTTAAATAATTTAATCAGAGTATTCATGTCTAGATATATCTATTAGAGAAGATATAAATACATATTTAAGGTTTAGCTTACCGACACTGGTCTTAGAGAGCATGTGAAAATGTACACTAGCTCCTCCAGCACTTTCTCCGAAAATCGTAACCGAGTTATTATCACCACCGAAGCTATGTATGACCTTCTGTATGAACCGGAGAGCCTCCTGCTGGTCCTTCAAACCGTTATTTCCAGGACAGTGTTCGTCTTGCGTCGATAGAAAACCAAGGGGGCCTTAAATTAAACGATTTAACACACATAAATTAAACTGTTCTGATATATAAAACTAAAGCAAAATAGATGATAACAGTTTAGTTCTTGACTATCCTTATCTGGATTGAAAAATTAAAATACATCATCCAACATTCTGTAAGCTGCGACGTAATTTATCATGACACGTGCTAAATATTTAATAAATTATATAAACGTAAAACCGGTTCGTGATATTAATATGTTATATGAACAGATCAATTAATCTGTCAAGGCACACGCCTTAGTTATTTTAATCAAATCATTCTACTTATTTAATATAAACTTGGTGACTCTAAATCAGTCTAAATCTCAGGCTTTTATCGATTCTTTCACAGATTAATGTTTAAGATAGTAGTTTTTTGATGTAACTAGTGTTTAAAAGGTAGGCTGTAAATCAAATCATTCCTACCAAGTCTATAGTTCATTGCTACGAAGATGACATCCCTGTCAAGGAGGTACTGGGGTCCGTACATCTGTGTAGTACCATCGCCGCACATCCAGCCACCACCGTGGATGAACACCATTACAGGTAATAGACGTCCCTGGTCTATTTCCTAAAATTGTACAAAAAATAAATACAGTGGAACTATCAACACAAACGTATAGTTTTGTCTTGCCACTAGATGGCGTTGTACTTAAACACATACACAAGCAAATATTTATATGTACCGATAAGATATACACTGATAGAAAAACGCCTGCGGTGTTCACATAGTTGTATATATTATTGCATTAAAGCACTCGCAATTTCATCGGCGTAGATAATTATTATAAGTCTTTATAAAGTCGACGGCTGTCACATAATCTGGAAATGTCCGACTAAAATCATATATTGCATATCGGTCTTATTAATATCAGATCGAGGCCTGCGTTGTTAATAACAACCTAGATTAAATATCTAAAACTTATCGACTCACATTATCTGTAATTGGTGTGTAAATATTGAGATACAAACAGTCCTCTTGTCCGACGACATCTTGCTGGCGGACGTAAGGGTTCCGTTGTACGCAGATAGGACTTGGACTCGTCGCGTCCAAAGTTCCCTTCCATCCTTCGATAGGTACTGGTGCCTGTTACAATCAGTAACGATAAGAAAATTATCAAATTCATTGGATTTTTTTATATTATCTATTAGATAATTTTTCATAAATGATAAAATGTGTGACTTATAACAGTGCAGGATAATATCGAAGATTACAACACGATGCTTGAAAATTGCATCATAAAATAAATTATTTAATTGCCAGCATTCTTAAAGAGATAAACATAACGTGGTAAGGAAAATACGATAACATAAACGATTATATTTAGTGTAAACGATTTCCTCTAACAACAAATAACTTATTTTACTTTAACACGTTATATGGAAAGCCTGTCCTGGTTCGAAAATTCCATATTATCTCTAGTTAACACATACAACATAACACATATTTTAACAAACAAGTCTCAAGTTGATATTTGCTTAAACCCTATGACTTCTTATTAGAGCTTATTAATATTAATTCTAAAACATTAACCAGTTTAAAGTCTATACTAACACATCGGCTTGACCTCACCGAAGCTGCTTACTATAGATATATATAAGAGGAAAGAAATGACAAGAAATCTTATACACTATACAACAACACTCTAAAGAATAATTATAATTTAAATATACAATGATTGTACGATTGTATTATATACAACCATAATACAGAATGTAAATACTTTCACTACCAATAAAAATATACTGATTTTTAGCTGTCATCATCATCAGGATCAGGATATCTTTCAACAATATAGTATCTATACGATAATTGTTAACTTATACAAATGTAAAAAGTTTACACAATAAATAGAATATTTTGTTGAGTAAAATAATCTTTAATTACATACTGATTTAATATGTATATAAACTATAATAACTTATTGGAGTTAGGGGCAGATTATTGCTAAACTAAAAAAGAGGATTCTTATATTAATAACCTTAGTGTTGTGTAAACATCTTCAGTAACGCTTCATTGTCATATACTTGTAACAATTACCTACTGGAAACATGCAATTTTCAATAACATTTGTATACTTCAACAGTAAACAAGAAATAACATCTTCGAAATTCATTCACCTACAGTCACATACCATAAGCTTCCCATAGCTTTAAGTAACAAAAAAACTTGTGTTATTGTTATATTTTAACTGTAAAGTATCGAACTATAACAAGATCAGCTCAGGTTTAAGTTTGTATTAGTTATTCTTACCTCTTTAATAGCTTAACCATCGACATATTGATTTCATATAAGAGCCGGAATAATCTGAGCGAGCTAAAGATAATGGAAAATAATAACAGACTTGTAAATAGTAAATTTACGATAACACTAGACGGTAGTTAACAAATAGCATTAGCGAACACAAAAAAACCCTCAAGGCTCCGCAATGTATGAATAAATAATTTTTTTTTTCGATATCAAAAAAAACCATCAAAACCTGTTCGTTCTAAAGTTCAGTTATTTTTTGTTCGTAGTCAAATGGCTTTACTACGATTAAAATAACCCGAAAAAACTTATACAAACTGCGTCTTATATATACAAAAAGTTATATACATAGGCGATTATAAATATATAATTATAATACAAAGAAATAAACCTGTTTGTAATTATTAATGTATTATAAATTAGTTCTAAGTGAATTTATGTGTGATAAGTAAGCAAATTTGGTAAATGTACAGTGGCTGATAGATATGAGTTATCGTTAAGCGTTTCATTAAGTTCGCACTTATAATTAAGACATATAATATGTTTTATACTTCATGTATTTTTCATACACTCTTCTAAAACCTTCATGAGGTCATTGTACGATACAACTTTTGGTGAACAAAGTTTGTATGGAAACTAAATATATAATTAATAGAAAGAAACTTCATTATATTATTAAAAGGGAATAAAAATGTTTACGATGTACTTTATTCTTCCTTTTAATTTCATGTATATATAAAGCCATTTCGTATCACAATCGACGCTGTAGTAGATGTACAAAATACATCAAATTTAATTATTTATGTATACTAAGACAATTTTTATTTGCTAGTGCATTTATTTAATTAATTACCCTTGAATGTTATTTTTTGTAAAGTCAACATATAAGTTGTACGGCATTGATAACCATGTCTAAATCAATCGTCTTCAAAATTACCCAGAACAAATAGACATAATTGTTTATTATTGATACAGACCTTCGGTTTAAGATTCATGTAGACCTTAATTTGAATTTTTTAATAGTTAATACATATATTAATATAACAGAGATAAACTTTATTCTATCAACGAAAAATAACGATTAATACATCCGCCTTACGTTACGTCATACGCATGTCAATAAAAACAGGCGTTAATTAGGATGATATACAAAACACATTGTGCTCGAATGATAATTAAGATATTAAATCACGTTAACCAAGCAGTGACTAGTTATAAAGCCCTTCAAACCGGAACACAGTACTGTTTGGCTTAAGAAATAGGAGCTGCGGTTAACGATATTACCAGCAGTTTGTTGCCACTTATTATATATACGTATAGATATGTTGATGTAAATATGATCGACTTTATATCTTAATTATGAAGTATATTCATATAAATATATGTTTATAAGTATTGCACGTGGCCTTAATTGTGATTACCTGTACTGTGTTTTTAATAAGCGTGGTTATCAATCGAGGCCGTTTCACCGCTTCATCAATTTTTTTATACGTACATCTATTTAACATAAAGTATTTACATTAATAACATTAATATTCGATGAATTTGAGAACAAGGTTCACTAGTTTTGAGTCGCAATGGGCATTAGTTAAGGTTCAATAGTAATTTGTTTGCGGTAACCTTTGAGAGTATGAATTTACAGCGGATAAATCCAATAAACAACGGTTACATGCATATTTAAAATTGCGATTTAAAAGTACAGTGGGCATACTAATAACCTGTATAAAAGATGTAATTGTTACTTAGCTACATTAAAAACTACTTACAGGTAACTATTTCCGTTTTTGACAAAAACTACAGTTGATTAAAGGCTTCAATTATTCAAGAGACATAAAGGATTTTTCATTTCCCTGCGTAAAACTAGCTTATTATTTCAATTACGTATTACGATTTAAACTAGTATTATTATCATTACTAATTACTACTTATAATTGATAAAATTTTCTAACGAAAAAATGTTATTGCTTTAATTGATACGTACTCGTATGTTATCGTCGTATAATATAACATTACACGTATAACCGATTGAGGATGAACGATACGCAATAAACATAAAACTATACAATGCATGCGATACTTTAAAAGATGTATTTATCGTATTGTTTTGTTTAATTTCTAATATATTAATAAATATATGAAGAAACTGATTATATCCAAGGCAGAAAGGGTAGGGTCTATATATAATATGTTCGCTTCAATGCAATAGTTATTGGATGTTATTTTTGGGGCTCTTTTCGAAGACCCCTATTGTGGCCTCTCGTTTGTCCGTAATTCACATATTTGTCATGTTTTTGAAATATTGTGACATTCAAATAGCAAAGTAAAATATTAACTTAAATTGAAAGTATGGGGTTAAGACAGTTACGTTAATAATGAAGTTAATAATGAATCGTCCACACCTCGCCTGAATTTGAATGATTATTTTATGGCTGAGTTATTGTGTGATAAATAATTAAATAACTATGTGTAATTAATTATGAATGATTAATTTTAATTTGGAAAAAAGCCCCATTGCGATCTGCTGAGCAGTGCTTCTAGTGTGAATGAAATTTAAAATGATAAGTATTATACGCAAGCGTTACCTTAAATCGTAATTCATCAACCGGTGGCTTAGCGTATGGTATACCAGTGAAGGCAGCGATTTGTCTCCCACCCCTCGTCTCCATCGTGAACCCCCTCAGCTCCCCTAAAGGGGTGCTAACTGACGGTGGCTCAGCGACTGCGAATGAGAAAAGCACCAACACACATGTTACTAGCAACATTTTTTCTGAACCCAGTCCGTCTCCAACGGATGCTTGGAACTCAATGAATTCTTTGGTTATACGACTGCGTTATTTAAATACGATTAATGTGTAATACTCACGCGATGTTGTCTACTTGCCGCCGCGAAGATGGCGTCTTATCACTTTCGCTTTTCAATAAAAACACTTCACGGAGACCACGGTGACGGTGACAAAAACCATCGCCGTTAAGATCTATTGTAGTATACATTAAGAGCTTTTTATTAACTTACATAGTTTTTTCGCTGACGTCGTGCGTACAAATTTACCCAGATTTAAACCCCCTTCCCATTGTCATAGAGGACTGAAAATTTACACACAACCAAAGGGATCGATGACAATACAATAATCGGTAATTTTTGGACCCGGACAACCAGGTCAGCCGAAGACGACAGTACCTGGGGTCCATCTCTGAAGTCGAATTCTTCGGGGATGACTCTGAAGAGCATTATTAAAGCTTTTAATATTTGATTTTAATAAAAAAATACTAAAAAAACACGTTTTCTTTAACAACAAATAATTTATCTTTATTTTTATATCAGTTTTCTGATTTTTTTACAAGATCACACTCATTAGAATATAATGAATATATTAATTAAAACTTATCTTTCTTAGTAACTATTATTTTCTGCTGATTTATTGGCGATTGCTAATCTTTAATCCACGACCTAATTGATAAAAACGATGAGATCTACAAAGATTTATGAATCTTAAGATTACGTGATAGTTTAAAACTTTAGTTATTTATTATAGTATTTTGTAATAACCTATTATGTTCAGCGTCTAATTGTACTTCGGCAGTATCAATGATGATGTAATTTATCCTAAAAATTTTGCGATGCCCAAGCCTGTTAATGCACTAATGTAATATACTAAGGAAGTTTCATATGAGAAAATTATTAAAAGAATAAATTTGAAAAGAAATAGAGAAGTTTCCTTCCTATATGAAACCCCGAGTAAATAAATTATGATGCAGCGAAATATTCTACGGCAATATTTATGATTCATTATCCCCGACTGTAGCACTTTTGATAGCTTTGAATTTTGTTTAATTTCAAATCTAGTAAAACCATCAAACTATGAAATTTAGCGACTATAACCTTAGTCGTGTTTATTTCTATATCGTACAGCATATAAATGCGGTTAAGAGATCATTATCGGATCATCCGTGGTTAACCACCTAACCTTAACTCAACGCCTCGTTTACTACCTAGAATAATACACTAATAACCGTTGATATGCAGCTAAATACTGCATACTAACTTCATTTAAAGCAGTCAACATTTTCATCGTCACAATTTAAGGTTAACACTGATGACTCCTAAAAAAGACATTTGTAATCCCTCGCTCTGTTGTCATTCTACTATAACTATTAAAGCACGACCTTTGAAAATATTTTTTTTTCATCATAAACCTCTGTAATAAAGGGTTGGCCGGTTCAACTCCCCTCCAAAAGGAGACAGCGGTTGTTAAACTAAAACTATAGAAATCCATATAAGAGTTAAGCGAGGTCATCGACTATTCATACACTAAAATCGAGGACTCTTATTATTAAGTTGCATATTTTAGGACCAAACGTGTCCCAAATATTCATTATTAATACATTAGCGCCGGTATTCGGCGCCCCTCCTAATCTACGTGTATGAATTGTATTCAAATAAGCATCCATCGACAACTTGTATTTGGCAGAGTCAATTGGATTTTTAATATAGGTAAGAATTAATCATTATCATCAAACCTTTGTCAATCCTACATCAACGTCTTCCACTGAATTCTGTCCCCAGGCTTTCCGCTTCTACTAGTTAAGAATTATATTTAATTGTACAACTCAATTCTTTGCAAAAGTTTATCACGAGTATACGAGTTATATAACGAAGACCGTTTATAGTTAAAAAAGAGACCGATTCAGATTTCTAGAACTTTTATTTCGATAACACTGAAGTCTGATGCAATTTCTTATTCAATATTAGGAGTACATTTTGTAAGGTGTTGGACCGCCGCCTGCTTCTGTATCTTACAACCCTCCTAGAAGCTGGGTGTGCTGGCTGCTGAACTTCGTCGTTTGTTTTCATTCTCGGTGTCAAGCTCAGGTGTCTCTTTTGGTAGGAAGCGATCGGCGCAGACTTAGTTTCAACTTTGTCCCGTCTGTCCCTCAGCTCGCCTATCAAACGCAAGATGTCTTCGTTCTGCCTCGCGATACGTTCGGCTGTGTTCTTAATATACAATATATCAACGCTTAGCCGCGGTAATTGGATCTTATTGACAAGTTCGAACTTCTCAGATATTGTGTTCATCGCTGTTATAACGTGGCTGGAAGAGTAACCTAGATCCTGTTCAGATTTGCCGGCAGGGTGTTGGCAGAGAGCGCACGTCCAGTGGTAGCCGAGGTCTCCGCTCTCAAGTACTCCATCCGTTTCCTTCACACATTTAAGATGGTATTTGGAGTCGCATTCGAAACATTTAATTCCTTCACCGCTCTTCATGATTTTCCTACAGTGATGACAGATCATGCTGGAAATAATATACAATATCCTGAATAGAAATTGTGACAGGTCTGGTAACCAAGATTTTTATCCCAATTTCCACTCAAACAAGTGTCTACTAGAGATCCTTGCGATTGTCGGATTCATTACAAATATATTTTATGTACCAACAAAATGTTGTGTTTATGACTTGCTATTTTTACCTGCGAGCGGTTTGAATATACAATACAGAATAGATAATATCATAGTGGAACAGAACATAATTTTAAACCAATTTTACTTACTTATGGGATTCTAAAACTTATGATTTTTCCTTCCAAATAATCGCTACAAATATATTTGTTCAACGAGAAATTTTGCTTTGCGAAATACTGCCGTTACTTATAACAATTTTTCAATGTATTAAATCATTGAAAAGTAACATTCTTCTCATATACTAAAAGAGTAACAAAAATTTTGGATATCACAGCAAACGCTATTACATTTTACAGCATTTATTGCTACTTAATGACATTCGGTTACCTGTCATCGTGTTCACAATGTTTTAAAAATATTGTAAACTGCTGCCAGCGCATAGTTTTAAATAACTAAATTAAAAAAATAACAACTAATAAAGAAAATACATGAACACGTAACGAAATATAAAAAAAAATTATCTTCGACTAAAGTTATAGTGTTTCTGTCAGAGATAGATTAGTATTTATTCTTACAATAAGTATACTCGTACTTTTACAATATGTATGTGTGTTTTTACAATTACTGTAAAAGAAAATAAAATAAATACATTCCTGTAGTCGTGCATATTAGAAAAAAATTCACGAAAGAGCTATCTAGCGAAATAAATTAAAACTTATTAGATTTATAGAGGACAAGCTATTCATTCAACTTGTTTCAAACATTTTAAAACAGATTACTACAAATTTAACATAAAGAGTTAAACTTGAATAACGCTATGCCTTATGAATATATAAAGTGATTAACCCACAAAAATAATGGAGACTTACAAAACTTACTTGTACGTGGAATATCTAAAAAAATATTACATATTTAAATACACAGCAGACAATCTATTTTGGTAAAACCTTTAAGTTACCAATAGAACAAAACGAAATTACACATATTATCAATAAAACTGTTATTTTATAGAGACTAATTATAAAAAAAAAATTGCGGTAAGAATTTGTTAATAGAAATAAATCAAAAGCTACGTTTATTAAAGCGCCATCTATTTTCACAAAATGTAATTTTACAAAATATCGGAACCAGTAAATGACATTCAGATGTTGTTTAATTTTTTATCAAATAGATGGCAGGATAGGTTCAATTAACAATGTATATAACCTTGTAGATTATGCAAATATCTAGAAATAATGGAAACAATTAAGCACTTTACTTGTATACGTATTTGAAATAAATCATATACACAGTAATGTATATTTAAAATTCATTATGCAAGTATTTTTTTTTGTATAAAAGACTAACATTTGTCGAGTTTATAAACAGAACTTAAAATATCAATTGCCACAAGAGATCGAGGTCGAGCGGCCTCACATGCTTTACATTAACTGCTGCGCATATTTATCACTAACTACTAAATGTAAATGTTTATTTTAATTATTTCAAGCTAATGGCATTAGGCGTGGCATTAGTGATTACTAACAAGTCTACTAGTAATTAATAAATGCAAAGCATCTTTTTTAAAAAAGTTCATTTAAAGCAAAGTATAATCAAAGCAAACTAATAATTGCCTCACGGTCAGTGTTCGGGTCAACACAAAAAGATTTTTTATCCCTTTTCCCTGGTTTGAACCCTAATAAATAACATTTCTTTCAACATCAAGAAAATAATTACTTACTACGACAGATAAAGCAACTCTAAATTAAAACTATGTTGGAGAGTTTCAAAGATTGTATATTTTTTTAGACAGTTAGTTCTTCGAATAAGGTATTAAGAAAAAAACGAAAAATGTATTATACATTTTAATGATTATCAGTGCAAGTTAACAA
>DWHU01000710.1:0-16275 GCA_018247975.1 Parides photinus | reverse complement strand
TTAAAATGTGATTTCATTGTGGTAGCCCGAATATTAAACATGCAGCCTTAGCCAAAACCATTATTAGTATAATATATATATATATTTTTTTTATGCGTCTTGTACGTATCCTCTACCAAAATGGTAGAGACCAGTATAAAATATTGTGGAACCGATAAATTAATTTTTACAATACTTTTAGGGTGCATTTGTTTTATGAGACTAATAATTTTCACCAAGGCTTTAGAACTAGTGCGTGAAATGCTTGGATACAGAAACCAACGTGATTTTTTTTACAGTTGAGTAAAGTAATAGCGACTATCCATATTAAAACAAAAAAAAAAATTAAGAATCACAGGGGCACTGGACTCAAAAAGTCCAAGACCGTGTTTTATGAAATACATTAAGAGACTCGTTATGTCCATCGATTGATAACGATGATTAACAATAATAAAAAAACAATTAACGACAAAAACTAGTTTTACGCCACCATTTCTCACCTCACGTATATACCAGAATAATAATAAACCTAATATTTATCAGCGAGATGGCACCATTAATATTAATAAATAATAATACAGAAGGTGTCTAACAACTACACACAGACTTTTGAGTTGATATATAGCAAAGCCAATAGGTCACACAACTTTGAAACCGAAAGTTATTAAATTTTTACGTAATACATCCTGATAAATGAAATATTTTGACGATGCTTAATGGAGAAACGTATTAAGCATAACGATAGTGGAGATAAATTTAAATAGTTATATTAATACTTTCGAAATTCGAGAAGGAAAAAAGGAAAACAATATTTTAAGCGTATTTATTATACGGCGGTCTGTAGAAAGCTATAAAACTATTATAAAATTTTGAGATTTTAAATATTTTATAGCCATAATAGAAGCGAAGTGGAAGTTTGTTTCATTTTAAATAGTACTTAGTCTGATCAAAGTGTTGCTGATGAGAATATAAGCTCAGTAACAAGTATGCATGCTACCTAGAGACTTAAAATAGCAAATCATGGCATACAGGTTCATTTAAATTTACAAAGGATTGTTTTGTGAGAGATATGTGCTTTAGTGATACCAAGCCAGTATTTGTAAGACGTTGCAATAAAATATAGAGGGTATTGGTTAAAATATTGAAACTGCATCGTTGGGTACCGAACGTTGATCAAAGTAAAATTACATAAAAGAAACGTTTAAGGATACTCAAAAATAACACGTTGAATGTCAACAGTTTGTTTATATTCAACTTTAATAGTCTGTATAAAGGGTTGAATGTTGTTCAGTGTTTGCTTACCACACATCGTTATTTTGCTCAGCGGCGCCTAATCCGGTCCGACCGGTTTGTAGCAGGAGACCGCGAATGGACCTGCTGCCCGCTTGCCAAATGAGGCGCGCGCTTGTACTGCAAATAATGGCAATACCAGTTGGACATACGCCAGGGGAAATGAAAAATGTGCCCCGTATTCTTTGCATATATGCTCTTATATTCCATAAGAAATTCCTTAATTTGCAATGTAATAAATATATTGTGAAATATTCTTTACGTTATCTAAGCCACCGGACAAGACAACTTCATGTTTTATTGACGATATCACACAAACAAAAATTATAGTTACATAAGAAAGACTGACTAATACAAGATGTTTGTTTTTAAATAAATAGTGCAGTCACATAGCATTGTATAAAATCTTTTTTATATGTGCTAGTTAGTAGTAGTATTTTGGTAAATCGTATTCATTCATCTTCATCACTTCCTTCTGTATTTCGATACTCGTGTTAAGTTCAAAACGACGAAATATTGTATTACCTCGACGAATCAAGTAGCGGTGGATGGAACATATGACTTTTACTTATTCATTATAATAATATTCGTCGACAGTCCATCAAGGCCAGGACGTCTTAATAGTCAGCTTAAATTACGGAATCGTATAGGTGTGGCAACATCGATATATTTTCCAAAGCCATGACACTAACGGGCGCGGCGAGTAATCCGAGATTATTTTAACCTAATTAAGCGCAGGCAATCATTGACGGCGCCCTTGCTACTAAATAACTTGATTTTTATTCGTTGTAGGAGGGAAATCTTCTAAAGATACCCTGCTTATGGTGGATCCCTTCATTGCGCATAAGAGCCCATCTCAAGGAGGGTCGAAACCCTGCCCAGCACGCTCGCTCTTATACGACAAACAAGAAACCACCTCGCGCTTCTAGTTCCACCAAAACCCTTTTCATTCCTTTCTACGACAGCCAATTCTTTGTCTTAGTCCTATTCTTTATCGCTCAAGACTATAGGGTGGACGAAAACATATCTACAGTTGACTTTCACTTTCGTTATTACTAAAAACGATTACTAATATCTCTAGCTTAAAACCGTATTTATTACTTTAAATCCATTTGACTATGCGATGATGTCACGTAATAAAAAAATATTATGATATACGAAAAGTGTTAAGTCGTAAATCTAATTAGAAAATGTCATGGCTCTTTCTAATTCTATAATCTATTCAATGTGTTATATAAATCAAGTTTGAATAAAATATGCGGTTCTTAGTATACGTTACAGACCAAGATTCGGTACCATTTACCAGCAAATGAAATGCGATGGAAATTCCCATTTTTTTTAAAAGCATTTATACAAATGTAACAAATTTCTTTCTTGTCAATATTTTTTGGGAACCAAATTGGTCTAGCTGTCACAAATTCTGCGACTTATGATACCAACAAACTGTACTATAAAATGAAATCATTAATAATATTTTAATGAAGTATTACTCCTACGATAAGGAAATATATTCGACATGAACCCACACAAATTCAGCGTACAAAAAATTATTTGAGGATAATTTTGTGTATCTATGGTTTTGAGGAAGGAATTAAAGCTGTTGACATGCAGTAGTTAACATGTTGAAATATATATATATACATATTACTAAACAGAAAATGTCATTGCAGAACAAACAGGTTACGAAACGACGCAGATGTTAACATGATGGTAAATAATACTTCTGCCCTTAGGAACCCATAGGCTCTAGTTAGGACATACACAGCAACGTACAGGGCTCGTTGTCTGATGATATAGAATGTTAAGTTTCGTGACACCAGTAATTATCACTGTAACACAGAAATATTTGAGCACTACTGTATGACAGCAGGAATGGAGAGATCTCTCAATAGATTTACATAAACAGCCCACTTAATGTTCCCACAGCAGGGACTCGGGGCCTTCTCTCATAATGAGAGTGTGACCTTAATCTACCACGCAGGCCAAGTGCGGGTTGGCGGATAATGTTAGTGATATTTAATTTTTTAAAACGCACATAATTCAGAGTCATCGAAGTGCGCGCCAGTTTTGGAACTCTGCTATTTGAATGAAGTCACAACAAAATGTCATTACCATGACAATCGTGTCAAAGACGAACAGACGAGTGGCTGCAACAGCGGTCTTTTCTTTGAAGAAATCCCTAAAAATATTAAATAAGTACTGTAGCTGTGATAGCTGAGGTCCCTAACCACTAGGCTATCACAGCTTCACTAATAGAGACTTACTAACATCATTAATAAAAATGGTTCAATTATGTAATTTCAGTACAAAAGTATGTAAACCGAATGGTGCCGTTATTTAAATTAGTCAGTAGGCTGTAACAAGACAGTAAAAACGTTTGTTTAACATACAAATTAAATATCCAAACATAAAAGGGCAGGTTTTTTAAAAATTAACATTCTGGGTCAATGGAAAAATACATTCCTATATAAGTTCAGGTTTAGGCGGTTTACGGTTCCCTTTGTAGGTTAGGCGGTCACAATTGTATTTTAACCAAATGAAAATACTCAAAATAAACTAATCGTAGTACTGGTGGTAGGTCTCTATTGCTGGAAACCGTCCATACAAACACTACCGTCTTCCGGTTTGAAGGATGTTTAGATAGTGAACTTACTATAGTGTCTAGACTTAATATGTCTTAAGGCTACTAACACGGCTCGGTGTAGTGTATATCAATTACTATCAATATTGTCACGAGAACTTTATTACATGACCGTCACAACGATTGGTGAAATAAAAATTTACAATTGGACGATTGCGTTATAAAAGATACAACGAATGTATTCGTACTATTAATATCTAGAATTAGGCTATTAAATATATTGGTAGAGTTTAAATTTGCGAATTAGAGAACAGCAGAAATTTTTTTATTATTTCGTCATAGTAATTTTGCTACTTATTTAACTTTGACTAAGCATGATTCAAAATAACATTTACGTATTCATTACATTGACTTATTTTCCTTAAATGGTGTACTGGATGCTTTATTTAACCTCTAAAAAATTAAACGTAATAATAATAATATTGTACGTATACACTGTTAACTACTTAACAGTTCAGTATCCTGTTAGTCCACAGTTTAGGTGCTATCCTGCTTTTTATCACCAGCTCTTTAATACAGCCATTTCGTTTCTAACGTTGAATCCATCTACAAATATCCGATCTGGTCGAGAGACTACTTTACATCGCAACTTTCTTATCGATTTCAATTTAGTTATATTTAAAAACATCTATAAATTAAAACATGATATAGTCTTCATTTCTTAAGTTTACTTTCGTATAATTGACATTGTTATTTTAATTAAACCTTTAATTAGTAATCCACTAAAAAATTAAGAGTCTTCAGCTTTAAAATAAATATCATCTATCAATAACATTTCTGTTTAGATTATTATTTTAGGTTTCCTATACTTTTTGTGTTAATATTTCTCTCTTAAAACATAAACAAGTTATGAGTGTGCTACTCTCCGGTTCGGCTTTTATGGATTATTTTTTAATAAAGTATATATATTTTATTCTACGAACCGAAGAGACAAGACTAAAACCCCCACAGTGGTCATTTCTGCGCTGTGTGAGGGTACATTAAGAACTTAAATCCCGCAGACCTTACGCTGCGCTATTGTAATAGCCCAGTCCAGGGTGAGCGTTGTTCACGCTACCCTTGAGCCTTGTGCTATCACGTTTCGAGACACAAAAATGTACCTGAACAGTATTAGTACCTTATTCAGTAAAGTTTGTGTATTTAGCGTCGGGGTGTCAGTAAGTACATACATTTGAAAAGTGGCAAGTGCAGTTCGGAATGCGGCTCGGCCGTCGATATCGACCTTGTCTTACCGTTGACCACTCTCGCGCGTATTTCCACTTTACATGGCCCACGTTGAAATATTGCAAGAAAAATGTACGCGGACAATATCATTAGAAACTTATGCTATAAAAGTAAATGAAACTAAGTCGCATACTTGCTCTGATGTAAGCACTGCGTGCCATATTTTAACTTGGACAGCTTATCTAATACTGGGCTCGCGGATCCGGGGTACACGACCTAGTTATAAATATCTAAACTAAATACAATATCCAACGATTTTCAGTTTCCGAATATACAAATTTCTTTAACAAAATTTAAAAATTACAATAAGAATATTTTTTACATGTGGTGACAGGTGTAAAACGTACTAACTTATTTTATTAATAAACTTCAGTGTTTATTTTTTTAAAATCATACATTTATAACATAAAAAAATAACACAAGTTATGTTTCTCCCATTACATTTTGATATTTAGATTTTTAATCATTGTACAGAGTGCAACATACAGTCAAACCTATTGACTTTTTCATCACTTTAATACTAGTTTACATTTGAATATTAAATTTATGTTACAATGAAACTCGGAGAGAGCAACTCCTGAGATAAATTTAAGTTCTTAATTTAAATTAAATGCTTTTAGTGTCAAAGATCCATAAAAATTTACAATAAAGTATCTAATGTTAACATATAATGTGGAAAAAAAACAAGTTAACAACATGTGATCAGTGATTGTTCAGTCTAAACTATTGCATATCTCCAAGTGGAAGTTAGCCAGCTATAATCTTTCATTTTGAACATAACATAAGAAAACTTGATAAATACTCTATCATGAGTACTAGTTTAGAAACCAATTTATATTTTAAGTATTAGGGTACATCTGATTACTGAGATTTTTTAAAGAGCTCATTTCTTATAAATCCTTGCTTGCTTGCCTTGTTTTTCCATCCAAAAAACAAAGACTTAGTTCTGGAGTCAGTTTTTCCAGTTTTTTACATCTGGCTATAATCAATATTATTTTATGAGATTAAAAATGTTGTACTTCCTTTTATTTAAAACTACAATCAATCTAACTAAAAATTTTCATTTTGTTTTAAAAACTAATCAGATCCATATGCATACTAAGAATTTATATTCAAACAAAATATTTATCCACATATTAACAAAAGAGTATAATTTTGAACAGCATTTTCTATGAGTAACTGACTTTTCTATTAATGGCAGAGAACACAGGCTCTTCTGCAGAAAATAATGGTTAATAAATAATAAATTTATTTCCAATTGTCTAATCCATTTATATAATTATTAATACAACTTCACATCATGTTAATGTTTAAAATGATGTGTTAAGAAGAATGTATCTTAAGCAAAATTTTATATATAACAAGTTTCACAAATAATAGCAAAGAAACCTGTTAGTTATTCAATTCTGAGTAATTACTTATTACCCTAGTTTTTAAGTAATAATCCAAGGATACTTATTAATCCATTAACTAGATTCACTGTCATCATAAACAAATTCAGGTTACTCATTAGAAGACAATTACTAAGGATATGAAATGGTGTCATTAAGTATTTAAATGTTAAAATGTTTTTAATTATTATTGCATTATTCAGAACCCTGTTTGGAGAACATTGAAATTAATTTCTTATAATATGTTTTGTGTATGTTTATTAAGAATCAAATTTGAGCTTAGAAAAAATTCAAAATCTAAAGTTTTATATCAGAAAATTAGTGACACAAACGACACTTTAAATTCTCACTGTTATGGATAAATGTACAAATAAGTAAGAAATATTCAATACTATACACTTAAGTGTTAACAATGCTAATTATTTGCATAATAGGCATGATAAGACGCCAGAGATTGTTTGTTATTCATAAACAAACTTAATACTAAATTACTTTGGTGTTTAATGGTATTTACAGTTTCCTCATAAACCAGGAATATGTTATCTGTAAAAAGTAATTTTTTTAACATTTATTTTTTTAAACAATTATAACTCTTCACACTTCAGTCTTAACATACAATGCGCAGGTAGAAAAGTTTGATACAATATAAGTAACAAGTCTCACCACATTTATTTCTTTCAAGTAAAATAAATTAATTACGTAAACATAATAAAGCACAATCGTTACAAAATTTTATTTTTATAAACGAAATTTAAAAAATGAAATCGAAAATCAAAAACAAAAAATAATAACTTAGTCACTAGGTAACAGAAGAAAAGTAATACATTTGCCTTTACTTACCCAAAGCTCTGTTCCCCAATTCATTGTCACAGCAGTAAAATCACCCAAATTTCACTAAAACCATTGAAAATTCACTAACACAAGTATTAAAAATCTTAATTATGATATATTCACAACTATTAACACTAAATTAAAATACCACTATTTCAAACACTAAACATGGCTGACTGACTACACCACAGAGTATCGAAGTAAAAAACTGACATATTCACTCTCCTGACATACATACAGACTACCAAAAGTTGCTGAGAAAAGTTGATACTGGTTAGTATTTGACATTTGCTATTAATGTTGCTAGTTACTAATAAATACTAACTATAAAATTTTGGATTTTTGTCTATGATTCTGTCTATTACAGTAGTAATTACATTATAACAGAAATACGATTTTTTCAAATCTTTATTGTTACTATTTGGTTAGTAAAAGATTATATACACTTCTTTACTTTTTTAGTTCAATTTAACAATAATTCTTTTCTTGTATGGAACATTAAAAAGTTATAGTTCGTCTTCTTTTGATATGTATATCTTTATATGTCTTTGTAAATTTACAAAGCGTGGTTCTAACAGTGAGCCATCTGAGCGGCGTCGAACTAATGCAGCACGGCGTACTTCCTGGAAAGAAAATATATTATATTAGTTAATAATTTTATTCGTGATGGTTTGTTCTATATAAAAATGCAAATCCTTTTTCAAAATTACCGAAAATTTATTTTTCTTAAATAACAATATTTTGATGATTTATTCGTTTAGAGGTCATAAAAACAACTTAATAACAATTTTAATAATTGAGTTTACAAAATGATAGAAGAAAATTATCGATTTTATATTTTTTCTACGCAAATGTTTGTGTCTATTAATTATTACAAATAATAATAAATCTATTTTCTATTGAATAATTTACAAACGTTACCTTTACGGGTTCTAATATTGCGTGATGGCTTGATCTCCGCGATGTCGATGCACCCGTAAGTGATGAATTTCGAGATG
Organism: Parides photinus; assembly: GCA_018247975.1. Classification (NCBI taxonomy): domain Eukaryota; kingdom Metazoa; phylum Arthropoda; class Insecta; order Lepidoptera; family Papilionidae; genus Parides; species Parides photinus. Next base: position 7,921 of record DWHU01000710.1, on the reverse strand, counting down.
ATGGTAACGGGCTCTGTTTTATGAAGAAGAAACATAAAACCAAGATGAAAAACTTAAACTTTTGGAAATACATTGTGTACAACTTTATAAGTTCCCTAAATTTGCAAATACAAGTGTAAACCGAAGATAAACGAAAATTGTTAACAAGAGGTTGGTGCAGTTTTAAATAAAATGTTATTAAAAAAAATAAACATTGTATTTGCACTCGTTAAGTATATTAAATAAGTCTTCCCATGTTTTTTACATTTTCTGAAATTAATTAAATCCTATAAACATACCTTTAGAGCCGGTACAAAACCAAAATCAGTTGACAGAGGCTGTGTTTGTATGTTATAAGTGCCCTCTTCAGAAGTTACTGATACAATAGATGGTCGTGCCGATAGCTGCTGGGCTAGAAGTACAGGGTCTGCTTCTAAAAGTAAACATGTAAAATATATGAAGATAAATGCTTCCGCTAAATACAATAAGTTAAAAAAAATACTTCCATTGATATAGACCGTAGGAGATGAGAAAAAACGTTAAAAACCATACAAAACATCCACACAACAAAATATTTGTACATGTTGAAGCTGTAAAGGCATAAAATTAAACTTTTGGAGTAAGCTTCTTACGTACCAATATTCATAGCCTTTGCAACTCTTCTCGCTTGCACTACTCTTCCGGCGCTTCTCCTAAAGCGTATACCCTTTTCTGCTTCTCTTCTTAACCTTTGTGCAGCAGCTGCTGATTCAGCAATTGCCATTGCCATGGAACTCATTCCCGATCTTTTCAAATTTATATCGATTAAATAGCTAAGGCATATTGCATTGGATAATATAATATCGCTCGGCTGAAATAGATGACATTAAAATTAAAAATAATATACCTCTATTACAAAAACAGTTTAAATTTAATGTATTGCTTAAACCGTTTTAGTTTTACCGATCCAATATCATTCACGCTTATATCCAACGACCTTAATGGAGTTTTTACTAAACTAATGGCTCTTGCTAATAAATCACCACATGTGGGTGGATTTTCTGCATTTATAGTCGACCAAACACCAGCAGGCGGTTTTTTTAATGGCTCCGGTTTAATACCACAACCAGATATGTTTAACCTGAAATGAGATAAAAACTCATTATATAAAGATAAAAATGCATTGACATGTTTATACTTTTAGCCTTTTTTAATTTTGCTTATAATTTGAACCTATGTTATATAAAATTTTATTAAAAAGCGTATATTTCTTTTATAGTTTATTATTAATCTCTAAATTTTCAACATTTTAATGCTTCTATAAGGCTCTTTAACTTGAACAAGACTACTATAATATTATTAACAATAATCTTAAGACCGGCGTTACTCTTAATCTCGTTTCATAGAAGAACCGGCAGATATCAAAATCAGAAAAAAAAACTGTAATCAAAAATATTTAAAAAAAATACTTGTCCTGCCCTTCACACATTTTTATATATATTATAAAAATATTATTACGAAATTAAATTGCAACCACGTGCTATGGACACTGCTATATGAGCGATACCATCAGATCCGAGCCTGTTGTTAAGTCGTAAATCTAAATTTCTTACGCCACAATTTGAATGATTTAATACATGCGCTAAATTTTCTATTCCGTTAGGACCTGAAACATTTTTTAAGTATTGTATTTATTTAAGATTATGGTATTTATTAATTGGCCAAAAATTTATTAATTTTTTAGATTGATAGAGGTTAGATAGTAATATATATGTATATTCCTGCAACAATATTTACCAAATACATTATCTACCAGAATAACATTGCGTAGTTTATCATGTTTAGATATTAATTTCGCTATAGACGATATTCCATCATCTCCAATTTTACAATGGCTAAAGTCTAAAGTTTCCAAGTTAGTGGTATCTGATAGACCGCGTAGAATGTATCGAACCTTTTGACAATTCAAGTCACTTCTTGTTATTCTGAAAAGAATGGCAATTGCTTAATTATTTCTTTGTACAAACAACACTTTTCAGATCGCAAAAGATTAGGTAATCATGTTTGTAAATTTCGTAATATTCGGAAAAAATTTAAAAGCATTTGATATTTAGATTCATGAAATTAAGAATTCGAGAGATTGAACCGTGAATGATATTGATGATGACCTGATCTTAATTTTAAACTCTAATGTATTCTAAATAAAAAAACACAAAACACTTATAAAGCCGTGATAGCCAAGTGGTTTGAGACCTCGGTCTCCGTTCGGAGGTCGCGGGATCGAATCCCGCGCGCACCGATGACATTTTTAAGTTATGTGCGCTTTTAGAAATTAAATATCACCGGCTATATCCGACAACCCGCGCTTGGCCAACGTGGTGGATTAAGGCCAAAAACTCTCTCATCATGAGAGAAGGCCCCGAGTCCCTGCCGTGGGAATGTACAATAGTTTGAAAAAAACAAAACTTATGAATAATTAGTAGTTATCTCAGTGTACCTGATTACTTTTAATTGGCTACATTTTTCTATACCATGTGCTAAATTTCTTGCGTCATTATTAGTAAACTGAAATTGATCCCTTCTGTATTCGACACCAATAGACTTTAGCTGATAAGTGATATGTAATTCAGTTAGATTACTTAAACTGCCCAATGCAGCATGTAAAGATATGTGGTCTAAAAAATAAGATTTCTGTAGGCTTAGCATAGTAAAATAGTATCAATTATACCCTACGTAAAAATGTTTATCACCTCTGTTTATAACTTCTGCACTATCTGTTTTTTGACCATTTTTTCGCCGACTTGTAATTAAGTTCATCATTTCTGGCGATGTAGTTCTTTGTATAGGTATATCCGAAGGGATTAAGCTTTTTATATATAATGACTGTATGTAAGGTCCACAAAGTTTAACTAAACTGTTAACCTACAATTTGAAAAAAAAAACATTATTTCTTTTTGTAGTTAACATGACAATGTTCAGAAAAACGTATATTTGAGATTCATTTTTATTTAAGGCATTTACGTTTATTTGTTATTAAAAAACTCATACATGTGCATTATTCTACCTTTTCTGGGTCGTATTGCTTTGGATTCATATTTTCCAAAATATCTGCGTAAAGTTTTTCCATGAAACGATTAATCCATGGCTTTTGGTTATCTATTAATAAAGAATTACCCCATTTGCCTAAGTAAAATCGTTTCCAAAAGATATCATTCTTTATATTATCCACTAGAATTTGGAGCGGAACATCAGTGTTTAATATTTGCAGAAAAAATTCACGATCTTTTGAAACTAACTGATCTAACTTCGGTGAACCTACAATATGATAAACGACTGTACAAAAATAAGCATGCAATTGTATTCAAAAGTCATATTTTTTTTTGAATATGCGCTTAATACAGATAAATTGTAAAGAATATGGAGCAAAGTAGTAATCATCCTTAAAGATAAGGAACTAAAACATCAAACATATTTACATCAAAACACATGGTTGGTCCTTTCGAAGCTGTAGTATTAATACTAAGTAAAGCGTTGATAAGAGATTTGAACGTTTTGCTTCAATGTTTATTATTGTGAAGAAAAAATTACTGTACGAATTATATTTATAGTTTAAAATGCGTAAAAGTGTAACTGCCCATAGTATGAAAAAAACAATGAAAATAAATATTAATAATATAGTTGCACATACCAATCCAATTTTCACTTAATTTTTCTACACAAATACATGAAAGAGGTTTTGGGTTATGTATATCCCACTCAAAGTTTTCAGATTTGAGTTTTCGTTGGGGCTCTAAAATATCATCATATTTATAAGCTAAGGACGTACTCAAAGAAATGCTTGCGGGCAAGATCATGTTGTTGTTAAAATTTAAGTAACTATTTCTTGAAATTCTAATGTAACTATTGGCCTAATAGATAGTTTTGTATCTAATACATATTGATCTAATAAGGATGCATAACAATGCTCAATTTATGATTTGAATTGAATTGAGGTAATACTGAAAGTATTGTACCAAAAACTCAAAATACTTTACTATGAGTACATTAAAGATTTTTTTTCTTTATGAAAATAAGTATTTCATTGGAAAGTTAGAAAAATAGATATGTTTGGTAAATAATAGTAAATAGATTTATACTAATCAAAAAATACCAAAAGGATTTTTTATCTTATACAAGTTATTAAATGGCGGTTCTTTGAAAATATTAAATACTAAATTACACAATTTAGCACAACGTTGAATTTGTTATATAACAAATTTCAAGAGTCTGTGTGTTATTAACTAAATAGTTGTCAGTTTTGACGTTTAACAAACGCTGTCATTGTGATAAACTAATGTTTCTTTATGAAAGCTTAAAATATATTTTCTTGCCTTCTTCACTTTGTTTATCCAAAAATATACCATAAAGATGGATAAGCACAACAGTTCGGAGCTGCTTAATTCTGATTTTTCTCTGTCTAAAAACGCAAGTTCCGATTCTCTGGATTCAGATTCCAAATCGAGTTCATTGAATTCCAAACACGGACAGGACTCCGTAAGTTTCCTAAAAGGATTAATTTATTCTTCTTGAATGTTATAACTGTTGGTTGGCCACTTCCTGAACAATTGCAAGAAATTTTCAAATAGATTATTGATTGCTTCCACTTGCCTCCCGTACTTAGCAGTTCTAAGACCTATCCAAGTGTATTTTGATTGTATTAATTCAGTGCAAAATGAGTCAAAATAAAACTATTCACGTTTGCTTATTTGTAAACCGCATACGAAAACAAAAAGAATTTAATGAACTTGTGAAGGCTTGTATATTTTTTGATGCAATCAAGTTTTATTTTGTTTTTGTTGAAATAATATGTATATTTGAAGCATATGGTTATTTTGATACTTTGTTTTAGTCACAATTATTAGGGGATATCCAGTTACTTGATGGAGAAAAGGTAATGGGTGTTGCAAGGGATGTTACTTATTTGTGCCCTTATAGTGGACCCTCCAGAGGTGTTCTTAAAGTTACAAATTATCAACTCCATTTTCGTCCTACCGAAGCAACAGCTCTGCAGACAACTTTGAGTGTACCTCTGGGTGTGGTAAGTTATTTTTCTGGTATGTGGAAATAAAGCAACCTTTTTTTATTAAGTTTCATTTAAGAATGTTTTAAAGTTGATTTTGGTAAGACTTAAAGGTATTGAAGCACTGAACAATGCAAACATTTATAAAAAAATATAGATTTTTGGATAAATTATTTTGATTTTTACTATTAATACTGTTTTATACAAGTGTATCCAGAAGTTCTTGTACAAAACATAAAGGTTAGTAATAATAAATATAAAATAAATAGGTTAAGTATTATTCCACAAGTCAAATTAATTTGTATTGCAATATTATATGGTATTTGTTATAGGTTTCACGAATTGAAAAAGTGGGTGGAGCATCATCGAAAGGAGAAAATTCATATGGTATTGAAGTTTTTTGCAAAGTGAGTTATGCAGCAAAATAAAGAATATTTATTATTAAAATGTTAATGTTATCAAATTTATTGTAGACGTAAATAAAAAAATCTGTTTTTTTAGGATATGCGAAATTTACGTTTTGCACACAAACAGGAAAATCATTCCCGTAGAGGTATATTTGAGAAGTTACAACAACTAGCATTCCCACTTTCACACAGATTACCATTGTTTGCATTTAGTTATTCTGAAAGCTTTTCAGAAGATGGTTGGCATGTTTATGAACCAATAGCAGAGCTAAGAAGAATGGTAAGGAACACTTCTAGTACTATAACAATGAAAATAAGTGCATGTATTTAAATGCTGCTGTTCATTTGCTTTAAACATAAGCCCATATAATTTTTTTTTACTTCAAAATAAAAAAAAAATAACAGTTTTTATAAATACATGACATTGTTACACCATAGCCTTAAACAGCATGGCAAATAAATAGCATTGTCTCTCTCCTTTCTTATGAGAGATTATTCAGGGCCTTACGAGTAGATATATTATTTGAGATTTTTATTGTTATATTGAATGTTTAAAATACTTAATAAAATTTGTATCCATTTTAAAAATTACATCACAAAATGTTTAAATGATGAACTTAATCTATTGAAATTTATTGGACATATTTATTAATTTCAGGGTGTCAACAATGACATGTGGCGCATAGCTCGCTTAAATGACAAATACGAAATATGCGATAGTTATCCATCTGTATGGGCCGTTCCGGCTGCCGCTAATGATGACCTTCTAAGGTCTGTAGCTGCTTTCCGGTCTCGTGGACGAATACCAGTACTTGCATGGATACATCCTAGCTCACAGGCTACAATAACAAGATGCAGTCAACCATTAGTTGGAGTACGTAAGCCATTTAAAGTCTGCTGTAAATAAATTTATTTGTTCACCTGCGTTTTGCTTTAACTATTGTGTTTTTACAGGTAAGTGGCAAACGTAGCCGTGAAGATGAGCGTTATATACAATTAATTATGGACGCAAACGCACAAGCGCATAAGTTATTTATCATGGACGCCCGACCCAGCGCTAATGCAATCGCAAACAAGGCTAAGGGAGGAGGGTACGTAGTTACAAATTAGAAATAGGGAGCATTAATGTACTAGTAAATACATAATTAAGTTACATTATAATTAATTAAGGTTTTATGTTTAGGTATGAATCAGAAGATGCCTATCAAAATGCTGAGCTTGTGTTTTTGGACATACACAATATCCATGTTATGAGAGAAAGCCTGCGTAAGCTCAAAGAACTTTGCTTTCCCCAGATTGATCAAACCCGGTATGATGATGTAGTATCTAATCTGTTATATTTTTAAGTGCATACATTATAACTTATACCTGTTATGGTCTTCACATATCTAGCTGTATTTCATTTGGTTTTAAATTTATGTATTTTGGTTTTAGTTGGTTCAGTGGCATAGAAGCCAGTTGTTGGCTGAAACACATTAAATGTATATTAGCGGGAGCAGTGCGTATTGTTGATAAGGTAAATTTTTACAAAATCATACTCTACTACTACTACTACTAACCTATAAACTACCAAATCATAACAAATTTATGGCACTTCAGCTAATAGTGTAATAGTTATATGTCTGCCCATAACAAAGTGGTACTAGTCAACGTTATACAAATAGCAAATAATTAAAGATGATAAACCCTGTACCACATTGTTGTTTGATGCCTTGTGAGTGAGAAGGTCGAGTTTTGTAACTGAAATTATTTTACTAGTTACTGCATCTATATATTTTCCATGAATGTTCAGCGTCAAACATAGAATCAGCAAGGTTACATAGTGTTAGAAAACAGTAATCTATTTCCAGTAAACCATTTATAGTTTCGCTATTCTGAACCATTGCAATAAATGTTAAAAATTTTTGGTTTTTGTTTCAGGTGGAAAATCACAAAACATCAGTGTTAGTCCATTGCTCAGATGGTTGGGATCGCACAGCTCAACTAACTGCCCTAGCCATGCTTATGTTAGATCCTTATTACCGTACACTTCGGGGCTTTCAAGTACTCATTGAGAAAGAATGGCTATCATTTGGACATAAATTTCAATTGGTACATTATTTTTAACTTTATGTGTATTTCTATGTCACAACACATTGGTCCAAAATATTGATTAATTGATGCATTTATAGCTCTTAAAAATTACTTAGGAATTGCTTGATTTCATTGTGTAGTGTCTAATTGCCTAGTAACATAGAATTGTCGAGATCCATATGTTATAGATTTTGCTGGTTTAAATCTGTTGATTAAACATGTTTCAGCAGCAAACATGGAAGCTGCTTTAAACAACAGATTTAATAAACATAAACATTGCTGTTTTTGATTGATGAATATTACCATAAATGAAAATATTAGGGTGATTAGGCTAGAGACGCAGCCTCACCAAGGCCTGGCGCTGTCGGAACCGCGGTTGTATGCGAAAGCGCTCCCGTGGTTCCGGCTAAATGCGCAGAGAGGT
>DWHU01000709.1:0-16282 GCA_018247975.1 Parides photinus | reverse complement strand
TTTTTATTAACATGTATTGATGCATAGTATATTCCTGTTTGGACAGGTATTGTCAATATAAAGATTTTTTATTATGCTTCCATTTAGATACTGCGAGCGGTTTCTGGAACTGATGATAGACCTCGAAGCCTTGCTGCCAACGCGACGTTTCTTTAACACGGTGATGGACGACTGCCACTTGGTTGTACGTTGCCAGCTATCAGCTTTGACGAAGAGGCCCGAGGGACAGCTATTTACACAGGTAAGTGAAAATAATAGTACATTGTAACGTGTGTACGTTATCTCGAATATAATGGGGTGTTTTGTAAACGTCATAACATTTTCTTGAGGGACGGCGTAGCTCTTACCATGAGGTAAGCATCCTTCCCAGCACATAGCTTTGCCGAAACAAAAACATCTCTGTTATCCAAAGACTCCAACATAAAAGGCTATTTATGTTCGTTTTTTCATCCTACCATTGAAGATGTCTAAAGATCCGTAAAAGGTTTAAGACATCCATATCTGCCAAAGGTTTCCCAGTTTTTATATGTAATATATAGAGAATGTTTGTTTTATATTTGCAATAGAATTGACGAGGCATGTTCCTGTTCTCACATTTTAAGTTTCCACGACTCGTTACTCATAATCGTTGTGGATTTGCATCTTACGTGGCATTCACATTTGGAAATGCTTATGAAAAGGACAAGGACGCTTACGTGGATATTTAGAAAGCTTAGACATATCACAAACAAAGAACTTTTATCGAATATTTACATGACATTGGCTCAATCTATCTTAACCTACGGTGTTTTAGCATGAGGAGATACGACGAAGACTAAACTGTTAGAATTAGAGAGAACACAAAGACGCCTTTTAAAAATTATTTTCTTTTTACCATTCCGTTACCCAACAGTGAAATTATATGCTCAATCATTATATGCTCATACTCTCTATACGCAAATTGTATATACTCTTTGCCATATTAAAGTTACATAAAATTTTAAAATTTATCCCGGTCGATCTAAATAAAATAAGTACTCATGTATTCGCTCCTACCGGACTAACTATTAGAATTTTCTACCGGGCAATTTACAAACCGAGCAAGTTCTCTGTACAATACCACCAACAAAACATTAAATATTTATTCACTTACGCATCATAATTGCAAAAAGTATTAACACAATAGGTAACATTAATCACCTATCAGGAAACTGAAGATCTTTTAAAATTTTAGACACATAAACATGTCCTAATACTTATTTACACGCGCACATTATTAAGCAATTACTTTCGTAAGTAATTATTTTTATTTGTTTTTTTTATATTATTTCAAAAATGTGACAGCAAAACACAAAAGTGCTGAAGCTATTAATTCTGTAAGTTGTAGTTTTTATTATATTGTTTTATATTATTACAAAATGTTTCTCTATATAACTATATTGTTTTAAAATGTCTGTATCGGCGGGCGGTGACTACCCGATACAAGTATTCTTCTTTCCTAAAGGGATAGTCAACAAAATATGTTGTAAATTTTATTGAAGCAAAGTAAATATAAGTTTGTGATTTTTAATATTTTGATTTGAATTATTGAATGCTACGCTTGTTTTTGTTGGGAATTCCTCCTTCGAGAGAACAACAGAGATTGTTAAAACAGTTCAAAATTTTAAGAAAAAACACGGTTGTGGTATGCATAAGATTTTATTCAAATATAATTAATTATAAATTCTATTAGATTCAATTTCCTTACATAACTAAAATGCAAAAATCTTTTTTTACTTATTGTATATAATTGTTAAATAGACAAGTAAAAGATATAAAAATTAAATATTTATTAGTGCCAGAGAGTAATGCTGTATTATTAGATGTGTTTCTAAATATAGTACCAACTCGCACTAGGCCAGAGTGATCCATTAATAAACATCATTGAGTCTCTCATTGTGAAAGACAGCCTGAGACCCAGCGGTGGGAACATGAAGATGGCTGTTTATTTACTTAAACATAGTAGTAATAGCTGCCTTCTCAATCTGCTTGCATAGGACGGACAGAGTAAATCGTTGCGTGACAGTCTTTTTAATATAATACTGTATACACTAGAATATAATTACAATTGTTACCAATAGATTAAAACAAAATGGTTTCACGGTCAATATTAAGATTAAAATTTTGGTCTGAATAACATAAGTTTAAACTCTTATTACAAATTAAGTATCTTTTGTGAGCAAATTAAAAAAAAATTATCACAAATATTACAAGATTCACATTTGTTTATTAAAACGATTGTCTCACTTTTGAATGACTTCAAATTTTCTATATACTTATAAATATGTTTGTCATGTTACTAGTAAGCTATACACCTGTCCATATAATCGCGGCGCTGATTACAGCATATTACGCTAAGAATTGAGACACTGAACATTAAGTCTTATAACTCCAATAATAAAAATAAAGCTACAATACTCTTGTAACCAAAATGCAGTTATATAAAATACACAGTGTATAAAAATCGTAGATTCTTTCAATAGCTTTTATTAAATTTATCACATTATAACTTTAAAAGCTAAGTTAATATAATCTTTATGTCATTATACACTAGTTGAAAACAATCAAGAGGTAAATTTGTAAATGGTGTATAATGTCTAAGCCACTTTATAAGGCACAATAATCATTGCTCAGTGCTTCGAACATTTTAAATATGAATAAAATGCAAACTACTCTAAATATGTTGTCTATTGTGCCTGAAGTATTTAACTATGAAATATTTAATACTGTAACTACTGTTTAAAAAATTCTTTATTACTAATATATTATACTTAACTATTCCTATTACTTACTAATATGTATGTTCATACGGATCATTTCATCTCCCCAATCTGCAGTGGGCACTGGTTCAGTGTAGAAACAGCTCTTCCTCAATAAAAAGGTCACATGTGACTGACGTAGAACGCATACATAGAATACTAAAAAGCCTTGTAGTAAATTAACTATAATGTGTGCGTAAATCAGTCCGTCAAAGTTTAACCACGACAGAAGTAGGAACAACCACGAAGTAGTCATTATTATGAATAGCTGAACGAATAAATTGAAACTGAAACAAAAAAAACACTTGATTTATAATTTTGGTCTATTAATAATAGGACTAAGCCCTGTCGGAGAAGGTGACTCAAAGCGTTTTTGGTTTGGTGGTTTTAAAGGTGGGTGGGCTCATTAAGCGATCATTGCCTATTAAGTGAGAAGTGGACACACAGCTATGCTGTAGTCATGTTATTGTCGGAGCAAAGATAAGATGCTGAGGAGTGTTATCATTTTCCCTGGGTAGTGCTTAGGCGTAGCGCAAGTACCAGTGCGTTCCTACCCCCTCTCTTAGGTATATTAAGATTTCCTACTAGACAAAAAGATTTTTCTAGCTTCTTGGTAATGTGCAAACATGACTATGTTCTGTCTTGAAAAACATATTATGTCCCAAAGTGACCAGCATCATTTGGTGGTATTGATAATCTTATTTGACATAATATTAAAACAAGTGGTTGTAAAAATAAATATGGAAACTACGTACCATCCTTTAAGTTTGTAGTGTATTCTTCCATAAATGTTAATTCTCTTTATAACTTTCAATGTTGTAATATAAAAGAAAATATTGAAGAGAATTGTAAACGCAACAGGCGTGAAAAATATTGCTATACCCAGCCATCCTGAAATCAGGGACAAATTTTTTTAAATACTGACTGACAATCTTCTTATTTAAGATACAAAAATTATATTTTTTTGTTCAATTTGCTTAAACTTGGTGGTGAAGGAAAAGCAAGAATACTCTGTCCCTTTTGTCTTTACAATTTGAATAAACAACGCTATTAATTCAGCAGATTTACTATACAAGGGTAGTAGCTAAATGGGAGAGTTCCAAAAAAAAAAACCTATAACAATTAGTCAAAATATCCCATACCAATTGTTTCCTGTTCCATATCATCAACCAGAATAGAAGATGAGAATTGTGTTCGCATCTTTCTGTATGGATTTGTTCCAGTATCGAGCAGAAAATGTGCACTTATTGCCATGGTTGCCATTATTATTACACTTGACCATACAACACTGGAGTAGTAGCAATATTTGCGGACATCTGTCACTCTTAGAAAAACGTTCCGTGACCTAGATTAACAAGAAATCATTAATTATATATTTGTTTAAAATTATCAATAAATACTTGGGCCCAATTTTACAAGATCTTATATATTATATAAATGGTATAATGCAAAATGCGAAGGAAAATATCGTAAAGAAAGCAACATGTTTCAAGAACAACAGTTATTATGAATATATGACACCTGGTACTTGATCATCATGGAAAATAAAGGGCCACAGCTCTCTTATTATGAGAGAAGGCTCTGAGTTTCAGTAGTGTATATTAAGCAGGCTATTTATTATAATTATAATGTGTGAGGTTAGATCCAATTTGTTTTTGTACAATTCTTTTTCTATTTATTAACATGTTATATATTTAATTAATTTCTAAACTATTACAACTTATAAAATATGTTATATCACTGTTACACTTACTTGAATGTCTTCCATATATAAAATCCAAAACTGTTCAACCAAAAGAATGCACCAAGTAAGCTTATGTACAAAATTATATCTGAAAACAATGAATTATTAAAATCAATATTTAAAAAAAATCTCAAACTAATTTGTCAACAGAGTAAATTGTGTACCTGTCACCATGAAGCTGACATGATTACTATATTCTGTGAATATTCTAACTAAATCAGCTGCCTGACTAACAATTAAGCATACATTAATGCTAGTTATAATATTTCCAGCAAGATCTCGTAAAGTGGGCAATACAAAATAAATAATAGCTGTTAGCAGGAAAAATACCATAGCAATAGCATGAAATAAAGGATTTAAGATCTTCTGCATGAGAAAATTAGTATCTTTCCAATTAATTTTAACTTCAGGTATGCACACTAATGCATATTCTCCAGTTAAATTTGTGCTTGTCATATAAATCTGAAAATCAATGTCATCGTAAGTCAATCATTATGCACATTTGTTTAAAGTGATATAATTATATTCACATGGTTTTTTATTCAATATATCATTATTTATCTTCAGCAGCTGATAGTTTTCTACTGATGGATAGATTTCAATGATTTAACCAACTGAGACATTTATCCGAAGTAAACCTGATAGTGTATATTACATCAGACAACAATGTGATGCTAGTTAACATGTGCTTATCTCCTTGAAACTTAAGATGTTAAGTCTCATTTTCAATAGTTTTGCTAGTTAAAACACCCTTCTAACTGGAATACAGTAATGTTTGCACACTACTGTTTGATGGCAGAAATAGCGAGATGCTTCACACTGAATTAAACCTATATTATTTTTATTGTTACAATTTATTCTATAAAATAAACTTACTTTATCCATACAATATTTATTTTGTTCATGTATATATGAAGATGGCTCTTTAACCTCCGGTATAACGATTGGTCCATGTAAAGAGTATGTGCTAGTAGAAGCATCATCTTTTATGCTGTCTGAACTATGTACATGATGAATAAGGTGTCTTAATCGACCATCTACTAACAGATTCAACCTGAAATTTATTTCATAATCATTTAATAAACTGGACAACTGTACTACTACTACTACTGTAAAAACTATAAGGCCATATAACAAGTGAAATTTTTTTGTGATGGGGGGAAGCATGGAATTAAATTAATTTTGTTTTGTTTGAATTTCATCTAATTAAGAAGTGTATGTTCTATACACTGAATAATAACTAAATGTATGTATTTCATATTTTGTTTTTAAATGGTCATATTAAAGTTAACAATGTTAACCATCAACATACTCATCTTCAGATTTTCCAAAGTAGAATATAGGCCTTTGTTGAGTTGTAGCACAATCAGGTACACCATTTAAAAATTTGAAGTATTTTAGCATAGCATTTTTACCATCTTCTGTTTTAAACTGAGGCACCCATGCACCTAATAAAAAATCAAACATTTATCAATCAATTATAGAATTTGCTGAAGAAGACGGGAAATGTATAATTTTTAATGTGTAATAATTTGAACTTCTAAAATTGTTAAGAAACACAATTGAAGTTTGTTATAAGAGCAAATAGAATGTAATATGAAATAGTAAGTGGAGGTAAAACAGTTTAAGCTTTAATAACATATCATAATCTCAAATACCACATCGTAGGAAGGATGAAGTGTAATGATAATGCACAAGTGGTTATCATTTGACTTTTTTTATTAGTAAATCTTTCTGTTTAGGGTCATCTAGAATTTAGACACTTTTTTAAGCTGCTGTGCAGTATAGTAAACATTCAATAGGTAATATGATTATAAAGTCACAGAGGCCTGATATCTCAAGGTCATATGGTGCTAAGCTTTGTGTTCAGATAGGTTAAGAGTTACTTTTATTTGTTTTCCAGATTTTTCTTACAACATATTTCAAATGGCTAATTTTTTATATAAATTCGTATAAATTTGATAATTGAATAAGTTGCTTAACAATTACATATTATGTCGTTAAAATTTATTAAAGTAAAATGCATTTTTGCATTATTACGTACTTTCATCGTATTTTTCTAGTAGGCGGCACACGGAATCCACCATAAATTCATTAGATTCGCAACATTTATTAACAACAACTGAATTCTGTTGTTCAGATAGTTCATTTAAATTTGTATCTCCGACTGACGCCTTCACTGATTGAAAAATATGTCCGATACATATTATTGTTATTAAAGTTACGGTGTACATTATTTCAAAAACAAAGTGGTTGCATCACAGGTTTTAAAAACATAAAATACTTGCGGTGCTTAAAACTTTAGAACAAAATAAATATAGAAACTTTGGTTATTATATTCGATAGCACCATACAGCACTAAGTTTTAGTTAGCAATATAATTTTTCTAAAAAGTGCAAAGTTAGCGCTTGTAATCATTTGACAGTTAAGTTGAATTTTTTTTTAATACATGGATGACAAATGTCATACATCATAATGCCAAATAAGGATTAGTTCTTTTTTTTATTACATTCCTTTTAAAATCATGTTTGCTTGCATTTTATATTATGAAGAATTATATAAAAAAATCATAAATTTAATATTGAACGAAAATGAACTAGATGCATTTATTTTTCGTTCAAAGATGCTTAACACATTTTTGTTAAAAAAATCTTTATTTCATAAGCGATTGTTTTTTCAGTTTTCTTTATGGGTACAATTTTGATTTCCTAAGTAGTTTAGTTATAATCTATATTAAAAGCAATATTTACTGGCTATTTTTAGCTCAAATAAAGTTGATGATTATAAAAGAATAACGGACTAAATCGTTGTTTTACACGAATTTCATGGCGGTTTTATTTCTTTAATGTTAAAAATATAGTTGCGACATTATTATAAAAATAAAAAAGGTATTGTGTTGGTGCGTTTACATCCAAAAGTAGTTAAAGGTTATTTTATGACTTTTAAAGCCATAAATCAGCCTTAAGATGAGACCTATCATTATATTTTTTTAAATGTGTAAATTAATGAAACAATCGTAGTGTTTATTCTTTATTCATTATATTAATATCATGCTTTAGAAGTTTATCAAATATAGGAACGAATATTAAATAAAACAGTCTTAATCTTCGGAAGTATTTACATCAGTAAATTCTAGAGATTACATGACCTGACTTTTAGTAACTAATTATATATTACACTATTTTAAAAAATTAATGTAGTATGGCACTTCTCACTATATTAAGAGTACTGCACATAAGACGTTTTAAAAGATCGTGGAGTAAAGCTTACGAAGAACTATGTAACAAAAACGTTAAATCTAAATCTATTCTATATTTGGCTCGAAATACAAAACATTTGTTATTTAAAAGGGATACTTTAGTTGACATAGATTTGTTCAGTTTTCTCTTTAATTACACATATTTAATTTAAAACATGTAAAATAATTACAGAGATTCTTCTGGTCATGTATTTAGTGCATTTAAAATTAAAACTTACATCCATTATACTTAGTAACAATTTGAGAATCTGGTTTAAGTTTGCTAAAAACAGGTACGGATTTTTTGTTTATAATCGAGAGGTTTAAAGTACAAATAATTGTATAATTCTTCGTGTGTTAAATAATATTCATCTTAAAGTAATTACATAAATTGACTTAGTAAAACAATTAAATCTAAGTTACATATTGATATCGGCATTTGTTAGTTCAGTCTAACTTCCACTGTATCATCAGCTAATATTTGTTGATCGTCCGTGTCGTCGTGGGGACTTAGTTTTTCGGCCAGTCGACCTGTTATTGGCAGACAGAAGTTTTCACTGGCCAGCCCCTGCATGGCTCGTCTTCTCAAAACGACCAAAATGAGAAATATAACAACTCCTTGGAGGCAGTTAAATATATCCATTATTTTCCTGAGAAAGTAATAAGTGATTTTTAAATTTGATCAAAATGTACGAGTTTTGTTGTTTTGTGGTTAAAAAGAAAAAAAAATTATAATAAATGTGTTAAATTTTCCATACGGTATATATGCTATTTTTTATGTACATAAATATTTACCAAATAATATGAGCCTTCCCATGAGCGAAACTAGCGATCTCGAATATCCAGGAAATGCCCATAACCAAGAACAGCTTAAGCGAGACAAGGAATCTGTAAATCCAATTAATCATATTATAAACAGTTAAAGTTTTAGTATTAAGTATTATTAAGTACACAGTTTTTTTATCCATAATAGGCTAACAAACTTATATCGATTTCACGTGTGTGTTAAGATTGTGTAGTACATACATTGATTTCTCAATCATTGCTGTTTTAATACCGATTTAATTAAGATATTAAAAATTCATGCACGCTATTGTATTGCATGTATGCATAAATTTAATACGAGATATAAATCTACATACGTGTTTTACCCAGGAGAAATCACTTTCAATTGCATGTTCATAAATAGAATGTATTTATTTACTGTTGCAAATAAAGTGTACTTACTTATGCTTTAGTATATTTAATTTGCCAACTTCGTATTTCCTCGTATTTTGCATCCATAGATTGTATGATGAAATAATAAATAAGGTAACATTGACCGCAATAAGAGCAGCAATCGGTCCGTAGAAAAATATCCATGTTTCAGTGCGTCCTGCAATGTAATTTTTATTATTTTTAAGTCGCACTTATTGCTCTTATTGAGCTGATCAAAGCGAAGCTCTTACTGGTCAAAACTGTGTTTCGTTGCAATGTCTCTCCTCCTAAACCATAAGGAGTAGGAGGTTGAAATTTCGATAGTAGGTAGAGGACAGTGAAACGGTGATCTAAGTAAAATTTATTGAAATTGTAATTGTAGTTTTTGAATTATCACCACAAAATGATGGTAACATTCAAAACGTTCTATTTCACGCGCCGACCGTTTGACGATATACTAGTGACTCGAATAATTTTTAATTTAATTTGAGTGAAGTATAGTAAGATTTTATTATTTGCATAAAATCTTTTGATGTTATTGTTTATTTATTTACGATAGGTTATTTGAAATAGTTATTCACATTCAAATTTATGCTTCGCTTAGCTCAACCCGCCATGCACAGCGAACAGGCGGTTCCTATATTATTAATTATAAATAAAGTATGAATATAGTTATCAAAAGCATTGATTACAATTTTTTAACCGCTCACCTTGGAACCAACAGGTGCTGTTGCCAATACCTGGCTTCCAATGTTCCCCCTCAGCGAAGTTTGTAATCAACGAGACTACGAGAAATAGAAATGTGCAACCCCATGCATAACAGCTGTACCAGAAATATTGTTTCCTTTCCGTTTTCTTCAAGTAGGCCGCATCTCTGTAAGCATTGCAATTTAAAATTAAAATCAGTTTATAGATATATGACTACAATATAAAAGCAAATTTCGAAATGTACTATAGTTGGTTTACAATGTAGCTTGTATTAAGTAAATTAAATGAAAAACTTACTGAACACTGCGATACATGTTTACGCTGATTACGTTCATCCAAAAGAAAGTAGCCATCATCCAGAAATACACCAGGAAACCTTAAAAGTAACTTATATTTTAGTACTACGATGTTAAAACATAATCAATTGTTATTCATCAATAAATTACCCGTAACAGTGCATATTTCTCCAACGAAATTTGGACTGAGCTGAAGCACTCCTAAAGAAAGGAATCCTAGAGCCATGCTGATGCACATGCACATGTAGCACAATCCTTGTAGATCCCTGGAACAATTAGACACATGTCAACAAACAATTATTTGTATGATTCTATTATTGAAAATATTAATATTTTTCATTAAGTTTAGAAAGATGAACACCTCAACAGCTTCGAATTTCAGCTGTTATAAAAATACTACGAAATTCGACAGAGTGTAGAAAACTACTTCTTGAAATCCGTAGTCATAAATATCTTGTACATATTTATACTGACCTCATTTGCGGTAGATACACGTACACGGAGAAGGTGGCAGCCAGGAAGAAAACGGAAATAAGCGTGAGAATGCCTCCAGTTTCAATTTCATTTGTTCTACCTTGGTCATCGAAGCAAACTATTGCAACAGGCACCTTTCCTAAACTCGGATCACTTATGTTGCGATGCATTTCGCCAATGCAATATCTAAAATTTCATTTACACTGATTGATAAAGAAGAAAGATAACCAAACTTGAGTGTTGAACTTGAATGTTGAACGATATCATTCAGAGACTGATGTAATAATAAAGGATTATTTACTCGTTGGGATCTTCAACGAAGATAAATCCAGGTGAATCTTGTGTGGAGATTTTATCGCCCATACGTATGATGTCCCTGAGAACCATACGTCCATTCGGGCAGTTAAGGCTAATCAGATCTTTGTCGCAGTAACCTCGTGGCCTTATGGTCTCGTTGTTGGAGCAGCATGTCCTCGCTGATAGCGCTGCGCCAACACCAAGCAGCAGCAATAACATTGACTTCTGAAAATGCGTGGAATCCATACTTCAATAGTTATTGCTAGTTTGTAAAGGGACATAGCATGTAAACTTTTTGCATCGTATGAAACCTATCCTTTGCGCATCATCTTATAAGTGTCGACAGGCTCAGTTCGAATTATTGCGGTCTTAAAATTATTACAAATCGACATTCAATGAATCTAGAGGATCTGCGACAGTAAACTCAAATTGTTGACTGTACTGATGTAGTACAAGCATAATTTGTTTAGTCATTAACTATCATGACTTTTCACCTAATTAATTGCCTTTTGTGATAGTAAAGGAAGTAGCGATAGCTAAGTTTACAAAACGCGGATTCGATAACCTATAAATCTTGAGTTTTTGATAAAGGAAAACATGATCTCCTGATCTGGTTAACTAACTGACGTGTTTCAAGACCAACACCTTTTGCGGACATGTCACATCCACCAACTTGCACTTGGCCAACTTTTTGGATCAACAGCCTTGCTTGTCTCCTCGCGAGAGAAGGCTCGACCCGATTGTGGGAATATTAATAGTAGTTGTTTATGCTGACAAATCGTTTACCTTCTGTTAATAATCCATTAAACTTTTAAATTTCAAGGCATTACATGATTTAATTTCTTACCCTTATTCGTTGAGTAAGTTTAAAATTGTTTTTATCTGTCGTAACTTTTGACACTATTTTATTAAGTTACTTGTTCGGATATCTCGAAGTTGTAATAGATAAAGTAATTTGTGATGATTACATAAAGCATCGCCGAAGGCAGACGTCAGTGTGAGGAGTCGGTGACAATGACCTTATACGTAATTGGTGTGAAACAAAATTATCCTCCTTACATATCATTACAGAGCGTTGATTGTCCGCTGACCCATTTCCATGCTCTATTAACATGACCCGCATGATCCGGAATATATGAATGATTCGATTAATATATTCGCTTATTGATAACCTCTACTTTACTAATTCTAATTACATTCGACTAAATTGTTGATGTTTGAGATAACACTCATTTTTACATTGTTTTTTTTGGATACTTACCATCTAGTATTTAGGCCTTGGTGACGGGAAGACCTTGCTGAGATTTCTTAATATCTATAATATATAGTAATATATATATAGTCTTTACGGACCTATCTACCTAGATCCTTTAATATTTTTTTACTATTAGATTTGCATAGAATGAGTTCTCTGGGCTTAGTGCTCGAGTACGATTCCAGTCCGAGGATAGTGAAACCGAAGGCTTCGTCCTTCGTGATTGCGAATATCGAAAACAGAGCTGTCTGCTGTGGTCTATACAATGATTGGTTGTTGATTGCTAAGATGAATTATATTTGATTCAATTCTATTGATCCCACGCTTTAAAGCCAACCTTAGTAAATTATTGGACAATTTCATACTACAGCGACAATGATAGAGACATATGCTAGACGTTTGTTATTACTTTATTACGAAACGATATTATAAACTAGATAGATAATTTTTAAGAAATCGATAATAACATTTAAATGATGAATTGTTTTTTTTTATTCTTTATAGATTAGCGCTTGGCCACGATCCCACCTGATGGTAAGTGGTGATGTAGTAGTGTGTTACATTTGCCTTTGTTACGAACTGCGAATAGGTTCAGTAATTATATCAGTTGCCATTTCTCAGTCTATGAGAATATGAGAAGTTCTAATTATCATTTGCTTAAGATTGCTACGGTCCTAATTAGCTTATGTTTAGCATATTTTTATATAAATTTCTATAATTTTAACTGCAGCCATTGAGATTGTATGATCGCGTCTGTACGGCGGGCGTACCCATCACATGTGTTTACGAACGCGTAATGCATTATCAAAAGCATTTGTCTAAATTACGTAGTTATGCATATACATCACGTTGTTTGTGATATACACATACCAGAGTGAATTTTCAAACGAGTTATATTCAAAAATACAAAATTAATTTACATTTGAGCCTGGATAATCAATTTACTTCAGTTATATGTTAATCTGAAATGAACAACGTTGTGTTGTTACCTAACTGAATTAACGATGAAACTAAACACATTTTCAACTCAAGGGCTAGTTAGGTTAATAATTAAATACTGACATTTTTTTTATTTGTTTAATATTTTAGCTTCAAACATCAAATATGATGTAACTGTTGGGTTGTATATAAAAGGATTATCAAAAATGACAAATTTAAATATAAAACAACTAGCTGTACCCGGCACGCGTTGCTACGCCAATAACAAAAAATAATTAAAAAAAAATCAGTGCACAAATGTTCAAAACGTCGTATTCTTTTCCTCTGTGTAAAAATACATGGTCATAATGATTTTCATGACAATCAGCTGAACGGGGCAGAAGTTGCCACTCTGCAGCGCCACCTGGTGGCGAGTGGCATAAATGAACATATTATACAAACCTTCTCCGTGGAAAAATACATATATACCAATTTTCATAATAATGGGTGCAGTAGTTTTTTATTTCATCGATGACATACAGACAAACATTAATTTTTATATATAGATAAAAAAAAGTTTAAAATGTAGCTATGAATGTATGTATATCATACTATTAAATAATATTTTATTTGGTATAGTCATTATGTAGTTAATTAAAAGTTTATATTTGAACGTTTACTGTTTTCGAGTACCAATCGAACGATACACTCGAGTAATAAACTGATAACGTAATCATTTGTAAAGAGCTATATTGTTAATGTATTTATTGGTTTCGACTTCGACTGCGAGTTATTTATACTGGGAAAGATATTCAAATTAAATAAAAAACAGATTTTTTTTAACAAAATAAACATAAACGTAGTACGTAAGCCGCTTATTAGTTCTACGCGAAGTTTAAATATTATCTCTTACAAGATCAGTGATTCAATGATTGTTATTGATTTTGAGTAAACTTATCTATATGTAGTATAATGACGTGTCGTAATATCATATCTGATTCAAGTTTCTTACTAGAAATACTTATGACGATTTGATTACTACGAGTTACTATTTGTAGTAAAGATAAATTTTATTGTTACAAAACACTTTCTGGATTTTTTTTCTGTCATCATTTACAATAGTCGCGAAGATAGAAAATATATATTTAATAGTTTTTATTTTTAAGGTAGTATCTGAATACTGAATCATTTATCATGTTTTAAATCTTCTGTTTTTATATACTCCATTAAAGGTTTACTTCCGTTTCATAATTTTAAGTGATAGTTTATAAAAGATACTAATTTTGTCATATTAGAACATAGTCATCATATGAAACGATTTTGAAGACAAAATATTGAAATTTTCTTTGGAAGCCACTGAATGTGATCTAGTGACCTCTTATCACTATTACCATATACAATGTTACAAAAGTTATCGACAGGAAATAGCATGCAGCTACTTATAACTATGAACTAGCAACTATTATTACTACGATTCATATTTATTACTATATTTTTCAGCTTTCTATATGTTTTTTTTTTCTTGTCCCTCGGGCGTAGTTGGGCCGGGGCTTTTAATCGACAGGTTTCTTCTGTATTCCTTCGTAGCTTTCCTCTAGATATTTCGTTCTTTTTCACATTCCTCTTTTCCATTCTTCCTTTCATTCATCACGCTTTTCAGGGAGACTAATTCTTTTATTTATTATTTTAAACATTTTTACAAGCTTTCCTTCTATATGTTCCCACTGCAGGGACTCGGCCTTCTCTCATAACGATAGAGTATTTAGCCTTAATCCACCACGCTGGCCAAGTGCGGGTTGGCGGATAAAGCCAGTGGTGTTAAATTGCTTAAAGCGCACTTGACTCAAAAAATCCGAGGTTTTATACCACTCGGCTATCGCAGCTTTTATTACTATTAAAACAGTTATAATTAATAATATTGTAATAAGTATGCTGTTACTTTAAAGCCTAAGTACTTTATTTTTCATATATGTATATTTATTTATTTTTGATTCTATCACTTGGTAAATAAATATCTAAGACTTGAGAATATTGAGTATAAGAAACTTAGCGAACATTTTTTTTATATTTTTTTCTTAACTGCCTAACTGTAATATATAACAAAATTGTCTTAGTATCGACCCGCTATATTTCTACTCATTATCACAGTTAAAATAAAAAAAAATCGTGTACTGAATAATAAACTTTAGCTATTAATTTTAGATTTTTTAATGGATCCACGAATATAATACAGATTGTAAGATTTCGCTTATTATACACAGATGAAAATAAGACCACATAATTATACACATATTTCTAACGTGTGTGTTCCAGTGTTAAATATAAATTAAGTTCAGTTTGAGTAAGAATATGCATAGGATCATATTTAATGCTTTACTTGTTGTTTAATATTGTAATAGTAGCATTCCCTATTCAATTCTCAATTGCAACACTGAATTGCTAACCGGCGTTACATATGTACGGCGCTCGGATTTCATTACATCTATTTGATATACAGATTTAAGTAACACGAGAGATTTATATCACACATACTGGTAAATCTGATTAAATATATATATACATAGTTCAATTATGTGTTGTGTATATCAATCTTAATTGTAACTTTGTAACTAGTAAATGCATTAGTTAACATCATGGGAAAGTTGCCCATAAACATATTGATGGACAGGTAATCGCAGAAATATACAGTTTTTAACTATTCAAATTGACAGCGAAAATATAAAAATTATAATTTAACGCTGTTACGTTTTTTACGTATAAGTATCTAAAATTACATTCATTTATGTGTCATGTCTATATAAAAGTTTACTTATATGTAACGGATTAATAGAGATGTTGTGCATTTGTGATGTAGTTGTCTAAGGTCTATTTAAATAGTTTTGTTAAACTTTGTATTATTTAATATGTAATGTAGTATTCTCGTTTATATAATGAAGCAATCGTCCCGTTTACTACAGGTTTATGAACCGGTAAAGTAGAAATAATGCGCAGAAGGGATCCTGTTTTTGTATCACCAACTACACTCCCTTTAGTCGTCGGAATTCTCATTATTAACAAAATGAATATATTAAAGAAAGGATAATGTAATATAAATGAAAAAGGATTATTCCTATGTAACCTCAAAATTTAGGACAAAAAATATCCTTTCACTATTCGTCTTAAATTAAAGGTACACTCCAAGGTTTTTAGCACGTTGACTTAGGATAAATGTGTCCAAAACAACTTTTTGTTTGTACTGTGACGTACATCTTTGTATCCACGACTTTGTTTACTTGTGATCAATTATTTTTTTATGGCAACACTTCTGTGGTTTCGCTTCCTTTAATTACTTTACAAAGAACTTTATATTTATGGACAAGAAGCTATTAAACTTTACGG
>DWHU01000708.1:0-16290 GCA_018247975.1 Parides photinus | reverse complement strand
ACTTAGTGCACAAATAAATTATAGAAACGTATTTATTTACACGTGCATTTTTATAGTTTAAAGCAACTCCGTTGTGTAATATAACACATAAGGCATATTATTTTCCCCTAAATCACAACAAACTGTCTCATTATAAGAATAAAATATGGCTGGGAAACTATACATATGTGTTCACAGAAAATATTTAAAATTAATAGTTTAGTTCAGTTTCCAAAGTAAGAGTATATAATGAATTGATGTTTTCCATGAAACAATTTTTGTACAAAATTATTTTTTATTTATATAGTCTTCTAATACTTCTCTATTACATGAGTAAACTAAATCAAATAGATGTTTATTTATTTATTTATTTAATTTATCAACGCTTGTGTTAGTTACAATACTTTTACAAAATACATACATCATATAAAATTATAACAAAACAAGACAATTACACATAAATGCTAATTTTACACAATCTCATAACGTCTCGTGCTTGCTTTTCATGTAGGTATCAAAACGCCTATTTTTAAACCAATAGTATTAAGTAAACATAACGGTGTTTCAAGAGGAAGAAGTATCAAGAGTTAAAATCTTTAATGTAGTAAAACATCAATCAGTCCGCTGTATATAAGTGAACGGCATTTTAATTTTGTTTCATGTTTAATATGTTTCGATTAAATACTTCCGGATAAAAGTAGTCTAAAATCATGGAATTAGAAGTATTTGTCCAGGTTAATTCAAAGAGAGTAATTAGTTGGCAAGGTTCCGAGTAGGCAGGAATGTCAGGCCGTTTGCATTAGAGGCATCTGCTGAAACAAAACAATTCGTGCGAACGATGGACAATACAGGGTGACGTTAAGTTACCAATGCAAGTATACCCCTTTAGGGATAATCCGTTGAATTATACGGAATAAAGTTTCAATATTAACTTTATTAACTACCTTAATACACAGCCATTTAAAACATAGTGGTAAACGCCACTTTGATAAAGAACATTAGACAATTATCGAAGAAATAAGATAAGTAAATTGTTTAGTAAGGAAATCGCTTCATATTGTTTTACTAATGCTATTTATGTTAGAAACACGCTTAATATTAATTTTGGTAATTTCTTTTGCAAATAGTTGATTAGGTGTGTCCAATTTTAACAAGGTTTATGGTCATTGTAGGCGGGCGTCGTCGGCATCACCGACGTGAAGAGAGCGCCCCACACATGCGTCGCATCTGCGCACAACTCGCCGGAGGTATACCCTGGGACCGCTATCCATAGTGTAGTTTCCACTAACTACTACTCAAAGTTTTCCAATATAATATTAAGCAATATTTTTATACATAAGAATTTTTAATAAATAAAAAATTACTGTACCGCCATAGTCGATATTGAACCATAAGTTTTTTTAAACTGAAGTAACAAAAAATAAGTCGGAGAATTATACAATAACGATTTCTATTTAATTTGAATAAACTTAAAATTCCAGCAAGCTTCAAAGGACCATCTGTTACACTTTACAGATGTTTAGAATAACTATAATAGCATTAGCAAATTACTCGAGGCAAGAACAAAAGGCGTTATCAGTGCAGGAGGTATTAAGCGATGCCCCGGCTATAGATCCGGTGCACCTGTGACGTATTTTCCTCTAAGCGCAGCTGCGGAGGCCTCCGCAGATGTTTTATGGCACTGAACATTTCCAAGACGCTTTATTATTTATTACGATATTGCCTTTTAGAACCTAATCCCTATTTTTATTATCAAGGAGAAACAATGGTCATCGCCGCGCCGTCCAGGCACTATTTTTGGCATGTTGCGCGCAGATGCTGAATGTTTGCGTGGGAAAGTATGTTCCCAACATTGTTTTAAGAATGGTTTCACTAAGAACAACCGGTAAAAGATTGCTGTATTTTTAAAACATTTATAACGTACTAAATGGGGTATTTTATTATTGTCTGTTTCCTTCGGAAATATACTGCACTTTATTAAAAAGGCCTTACTTTAAGTTTAAATTTTTCAGTTATTATAGCTTTAAAGTTTTTGTGTCGTCTAACATACTAATAAATATTTGAATACAAGAAGAATGATGTAGGAAAAATTGGGTTAAAACTTTACAACAAGTAAAAAGTTTTTGTTGAAGCTTTTACTCATTGATATCGCATATTACGTATATATGTTGATTATAAAAAATATTATATATAAAATAGGACTTATCTAGCAACACTTAGTTGTTGTGGTCGTAGAATCACAAAGCAAATTATAATAAACATAATAAAATATATTGTGATAAGTTGTTAAAAGTGTAAAAAGTTCTAGAATAAAAATGTCATATTTATTTAAGTAATATTTCAATGTTATCGAATAATGACAATTCTTTATACATTCTTGGGGCAGTGGTTTAGTCCTGTCCTATAACCATGTTTGCTGATATTTTCAAAACTTCACCCCATTATCGTCTTATCTAAAGCAGGTGTCACTAACAACCGCAAACTCTGAAAGTTTGAAAATAAACCACAGTGTCGTAAAACTCTTAACAAAATAAACTAAGCAAGGCGTTAATCTCTCACAGTTAAAACATCTGTACGTCTTTTGAACAAGGGGATGACTACATTACTTAAGCTCACATCAGCAGAGATCATTGCTCATTGATGCAGTTTATTTCTCAATGGAAATGAATGAATGCAACATATATAAAGTAAAGACAATTTTGACAAAAATAAAAGGACATAATCACAATATTTACCTTGGTTATTATTAAGCCTGCGGTACTACTTAATTTATAATATTCACTGCGTTACAAAACTTGTATGTAATTCAGTTCTTTATGTATGAAAAGCTAACTTTAAGACCACATTTTTTTAAGTAAGCTTTTGAAAAACCTATACCGATACGAACTCCATATCATTGATGAACAAATACATTTCAATTTATTTTATACCATACGGTAGTTAGTTTTTCGGAGACTGTCTGTGAAGGTATCTACAAGATTACCGTTTCGCGGTTTATAAGTCGTTCTAGTTCAAGTTTACTGGAATGGATAACAAGACTTAAAACCTAAAGCGACAAGTACAAATTAATGTTGCCTAAGACATTCTAACCGTCATCAGATTGTTATGGCCTGGTGTGTTACTTATGATCATCTATATAAATGAATTGCTCGTTTTCCCCCTTCCTCGATTCAGTATTAAACACTTTCTCTTTGTTTATTAAACAATTTTTTAATTAATTTAATTTTTTTAAATTGCAATCGTAAGGTTGTCATTTTTCTTATCAAGGTTAAGGGCGATACACACTACACATGTGCATCGCTCATTCATAAGTATTCCCTGGCCATTCTCGAGTTATCAGCGGTACCGCCATTAGGCGTGAAATGAAAAGTAAAGAGATAACGGTAAGAGCATTTTGGTTTATGAATGAAACTAACTATCACTTTAAACCACTTCATGCCGGTTTCGCACATGGCAACGTATGAATCACTTTGACCGGATCCGGCATTAGGCTTTATAAGCCAACTAATTCAATCGAAAAAATCAATAGATTTTGTTTACATATTAATTAACATTACCAGATCATGTAAATCACAGTAAGTAATTATTCACAAAATACGATGAAAATATCTGCTTATAATTTGTAAATATCTAGAGAGCGATTAAAGCTTCATTAAAGAAATATGAAACGTATTCCAAAAAATGTACTTCCGTATTTGTTATAAAAATCATTAATAATTTTATTATAATTCGGGTTTTTCCTAGGCAAAAACTTCTTAATCCCTGTTCTGTAATCAAAAAGTAACGTTTAGTTGTTTATGAAATAAATAATTAAAATTAAATAAATATATTTCTGTGTATGCTATTTTACATTTAAAACAGTTACCCATGTGTATTAAATATCTCTGTACAAATGCTTTTAAACACAGTCAGTAATACTGCGATGTATACTGACAAGTGACAGGTACAGTCAATCCAAATAACAAATATTTAAATGAATATCGATTAACCAATGCTTCCAACGTTTTTATTTAAAACTATTTTAGTAAAATGTATAAACCTTTGAAGAAAGTGTTTATGAGCTTAATTCTGGGATGGTATAATGAAAACAAATTGTTTTAAAACAGATGTTCAGAACTGTGTTCTTTATCACGTATTTAAAAACAAAGAATAAAACAAGTTTTAAACAATGTATGAAATTATGACAAAACTAAATTTAAAACTACTTACTCTTCATAGCGACGGAATAGAAATAAATGACATAATTAATCTTTTTAACTTTAAATAGCTTCGAATAAAACCATTTAAATATATGCTTTTATGTTACATATTTTTTTTACTATCAGCGTCATCATTAACTAATACTTATTATTTATAAGTATAACAAAATGATAATTCAAGGTATTCCATCAAACAAAGATCATAGTACCACTAATCAATCAGATTGTTTGCCCCATTATTAAAAATTGTATTGAGAATTGATTGAAAAATAGTTTTTATCAATTGAATGATTTTTGTAAACATTGATTATCATTGTACGAATTTGTAAATACTAAATACCAGTAAAAGTCTAGAAATAAACATACATAATAGGTCTAATTGTAAAAAAAAAATTGATTGATCTTAAAAGAAAAAAGAAAACATTTAAACAATACAAAATGAAAACACTTGTTTAAAACAATTCAAACTTTTTATTTTATAATATTTAAAAAATAATGTAATTTTCAACTTTGTTTTAGATAGAGTCGATATTTATTGCGACAAATTTGTAATAAAAATAACATAAATAACAAGTATATTTAAGTTGCAACTTCTTCCATCGACTTCAAATAAAATTCTAACAGATATATTGTTAATGTGTGGTGAGCGCTTAAAAAAACGTTCCCCTGGTCAAATTTGATATATAGCCTTAAAGATTCATATACGAAGGACGAATAACAGACCTGTAAAAAACGTCAGATCCTGTAACATTGTACAGACCCGCCGCGGTTATCGTTATGGCGCGTAGATAAAATAAATAAAATATTTATAATATAAGTAGGAGGCATCACCACCGCGGTGAGCCCGTGGGATCGGGTTTTGTGGTCCGATTGCGTCAAAGATATTTTTAGTACAGCGGGCGACAAGTCGACGCGACTGCACAAAAAACTTTCAAGCTGGGGTGGCGCCGTTGGCAGGCAGTAGGCACGAAGTCGTAGGACATCAAATACATTTTTAATAATATAGGTATTTAGAATTTAAGCAACAAAATGTACATTGCAATACATTTGAGTTGTGTTTAAACGTAGATCTACATTAACTTCTACGAAATTAACTATTAATCACAGTGATTGATTAGTTTTACCACGGTGCAATGATGTCGATCTCTGACAGGATGCAAGTTCACCGAAGCGATCGGCCATTGCGTCCGTGTATACAAATACCTATAATTCTATGTAGAAACAGTAAATACGCTTGTGAAATGATGGACAAGATAAGCATAAAACGATCAACATGCGTTTGCTATATCCGTTCTTGTCGCACTAACAGGGTGTAGAGGGGTGCAGTAAGGTGCGCGGGTGGGGGGCGGCGCGCTGGGCGGGAGGCGCTACGCCGCACCGCAGTGGAGATGGTAATTTTTTGTCTTGTCAATGAAGGGACGGGTAGGGGCGGGCCGAGGCCCAACACCTCTCAGTCAGTGACTGCAGGCGACTGTGTTAACCGCGCGCTCATGTTACACGACAGTTCACATTGTCCGTTAGCGAAACTAAATATGAACTACGACGGTTGTGATGGAATAGTGCCCATAAAACGAGAAGAAGAACCGGATTGTCCAGACGAAGACGAATATTATCGCTACGTGCCTATTGAAGTGAAAAAACATGATTCTCACGTTTTTGCGCCATCATCACCGACCCATCTAATGGATTTAAGCAACGGCATCGAGAGACCGACCATACAACCGGTCTGGCCTAATAATGTTATATTTGACAACGAGGATAGAGAATACCAGCAGCCACAATATCCACCGTATGATCAACTTTATATGCCCGATCAAAGGCAAAGGCAAATACCTAGATCTTTCTATTTCGACGATTCCAATTCGCAAGACAGAGTATGCAGTTTCTACGAAAATAATGATATACCGAAAATAGGGGAAAATTCACATCGCACATCGACCGAGGAGCGTAGCGATGATAACGAAGAACAGAGAAGGAAACGCAAGCGCACTTCAAAATCATTGAAAAAGAAGTGTCACTCATTCGAAGAGATGCAAATACAGCGCGTGATGGCTAACGTAAGAGAGAGGCAAAGAACACAGAGTTTGAACGAAGCCTTCGCAAGTTTGCGGCAGATAATACCATCACTGCCAAGCGACAAATTATCAAAAATTCAGACTTTACAGCTTGCAACTCAGTACATTGAGTTCCTGTACCAGATTCTTTCGAATAGTGAATCGGTTACAAGCAGCGATGGTAGCAGCGACGCCGACAGCGAACACGGCAAGTATCTAGCTCAAGACAAGTTGAGCTACGCGTTCTCCGTGTGGAGAATGGAAGGCGAGTGGACCAACGGTCATTCGTGATATCTCAGTTTTCCATGTACAAAACTCTTAAAACAGTTTCATAATATAAGTATTAAAGATTATTTTTAAGAAAAGTGAGGTTAAAACAATAAAATAGTTATCGCTTTAAGTTTAAGTACACATTGTGATAGTTTTTGTATGTAAGAAGTAACGAATTATTGTGATTTATTGAAACTTATACTTAAGTAATTTAGTTTTTGTAAACTGTAAAGTATTAGTTTATAAAAGATACAGCTGTGTACCAAAAATATGTAAAACTGTAATTACGTTGTTGTACTATTTAATGTTAATGGACCAAATTTAAATAAATACTTTTAGTTTATTATCAGTTACTTTATTTCTTCCGTTTTGATTTTTTCTACACATTATTAATATTGTATGTTATCTTATTACAAAACAGTTTTTTCTTACAAACGACACACAACACGGTTATAGACAAGTTAATGTATTAAAAGTTATTTAGTAAGATGAGTTATAGCAAAAAGGCTATAAATACGTGAAGTAAAAAAACAACTAACAAAATCACATTGCCAACAAACTATATTTATAACATTTAAGTTACTATATTATTAACTTAACTGTATTAACACTTATACCATATCATCGTTATTATTAACTTATAAGGGTACTCGTATGCAGTAAACAAGGATAAGTATAAGAAAAACAAATATTTGGGACATTCCTGACTTTTTTTATATGTTGAATTTTTGATGTTATCTTATGTTAATAACTATGTCAGAATCTTTATTTAGTTACATGCCCTATTCTTTTATAATACAGTAGAACCTCGATCTTTAGGGGCTCTATTAACCAGGATAACAAGGCGCCAGTTTTTTTTGTTATTTTGTATCTTTTATACACGATGCATTTTATAAAAGTTATTACATTAGATTAATTATAACATTGACAACAATTATGTAATAAGCTCCTATGAAATTCAAACCAAATTGACTCAATAAAATGTTGTAATTTGATTATCTGTGAACCCCCGTACAAGTCATTACTGCGGATAATTGAAGTTCTACTGTATTTTAACGAATACCAAAGGCTTACAAACTCATACAGAAAACAAATTAGTTAATGTTCAAATTAACACAGAGACAGGATATTACTTTTTTCGGCTATTTAACAAATAAAAAGCCGAAAGAAAGAACCCTGAGTTGCCCAAGTCTTTGTTTAGTGGTATGTACTACTAAAATTAATGAAATATTAGCTTAAAAAAAATAATATTTAGAAAAAAGGCGGAAGAATAAAAAAAGAGTTTTCCTTTGTAACAGAAGAATTTTTTTTATTACTTTTCGTAGACATACGTTGTTAGACTTAATTTTTAAACACATCACTTATTTAAAATGGCGTAGATATAGACGAAGGATGTACTCGTAGTAATTACTAAGAGTACTATTTAATGATATGACGTGAAAGATAAACGTAATAAAAAAAGTTGAATATCATATTCTAAAGTATTAATAAAACAAACTTCCCTTTAAAACTCATTTACTAATCAATCACATTTACTTATAACCATGATTTGCTAAATACCCTTAGTAATATTTTACAATATTTTTTTTTTATATAGCCGGGTTCTGTTTTAGGCCCTCCGTCTAATTTTCATTGATTTAACAATAGGCAAATATGAAAATAAAACTACCCACATAACAATAATTACTTCATAATGTTAATTTTATTAAATCTTACGATTAATTAATTTTTATTATGATGTAATTTCAAAACAAATATACATTTTCTATTATATATGTCCTACATTAAAAAGGCGTAATCAATTCGTTAACATGTTGGACAGACTCAACAACATATAAACAAATAACGAATGTGTTTAACAATAATGTTACACATTACATATAAGTTAAGAAAACTGTTATAATTACAAAAATATGTGATTTTGCATATATTATTGTATAAAATGGACTATGAAATTATCATCTCGTTTGAATTCGATTCCAATTCGCATATCTGAAAAAAAGCAAAATGAAATTTGATTACATTTGGCGGCTAATGTTTGGTGAGTAACGATTCTTAATAATTACATTATAACATTTCTTTGCTTTGTAAACAGGGTCCCAGATTCAATTTAATGATCCTAACATGATATAAAATCTCGAAAGGTTAACTTTCATACGGCACATTGGGTTGTAGTAGTAGACTGTTTATTATTATTGTCACAGTGGTGACCGACATAGCATAAAAATATGTCCACAACAAATAAAGTAGTTGACTCAATATTTGTAAAAATATAATTTTCATAAAGAAGCATTTCTTAAAAGACATTAACAATATTGGACCACAAGGTTTATTACCCACTATTAAGTAGTTTGCACAAAGTCTTTCGACTGCGTTTTAATGAATTTTTAGAATCCTTTTAATCCTTTCCCGGAACGGGAAGTCGGCGACCCTTTACAAGTTTACAAATAATTCTTAAATAAAGATTGTTAGAAAGTAACTCTTTATTATTACATCTTTATAAAAGATCGTTAAAATTTTTGTCATTGGAAATAAGCGAATGTAAAATTCGATGGATTGTATTTGGAAGAAGACATTGAGAATGATCTATATCCAGCAGTAGGTAACAAGATTGGCGGCGTTAATGAACCTGGTAATAGAGGGGCTGTTTTGCATATAACTGTCCTATCTCTTTTTTGAAGAAAAAAATTGGTTATGATATAATCGATACAACGCTATTTTTCTCACTTATTATCTATAAACATGAAAAGATTAGTTATACATTCAGACAGAAGCTGCTTCGGCTGAGAGTCACGAACTCATAACCCACTCTAGACGTCATCGACTACTTGAGGAGTCAGATAAGGTTGCAGAAGCTGCCAACTTGTTCAGGTTGTAGTTAATACTAGGTTAGTAAATTTTAACTCTCACCTCAACCGGTAAGTCTTTGTTGAGACTAGTCATGTCCACTACATCGGCATGGTCATTATTATCTTCATCGCCACTTGCGTTAATCCCGCGGATACGCCAATCTTTCATGTCGTTCTAAAAATAATCCGCAGTAATTATTTCGATTAGTTCATTCATACAATATAAGATCTATAATAATGAAATTGTTCTTGCCTCATGAAACGGTAAAACATAATAAATGTATGCAATTACAAATTACATAGTTTCTAATACAATTGTATGTTGTGTATGTGTATAGAAATAACCTATAAATTTCCATATACCTATTGTCTTTTCAGATAGAGGTACAGACAGAACGCACCTACATCGATCCGTTTTGAATCTACATTAGCATTATTTTACATTCGTTTGGAAATAGTGTAAGAAAATATATACATCACATTATAAACATCTTTATAAAACTAATCGATGAAAATGTTCTATAATTATTATGAACATTCTCGAAGATAATTTCGTTACGCGGGGGGTCCAAACACATGTGAGCGATTCGGTAACGAACTTTACTTTAAAATTATATTAAGTTTAAATTAAGACATCTCAAAGAGAGTATAAATAGTTTTATAATATTTAAATTGCATTGCATATGAATACAGTTTGAGATACAAACTTGATTAACTAGGGGAGGATAATATTTTTGGACGACAATTCGCAACGCCTGTTTAAAAATTATTAATGCAACAAATAAATAAATAAAATAATTATTTCATATTTAACTAAAAGCAGAACGTAATATTATCAAATCTTGTACCGATCAAACTACAAAGTTTCTTTAATAAGTTAAACGTATGGAAATACTTTTTGAATAGTAATGTTTGAACGGCTTTATGCTTCTTTTGTATACTTTATTAATTAAACTACTTTAATAACTAAATATTCTCCTAAACATAGTTTTTGCTACATATATGTAATATATAATATAATTGAAGCTTAACTGAGAAAAACATCAGGTTTTGGATTTGACTTACTGGAGGTAAAAACGACGAGATGAGTTGGCCGTTCATGTATAGTAAGTGATACGACTATTCAATATAATATTATAGTTATGTTGGTATACACCGCAATAAGTTGTGCCTTGAAACAAGCTGTTGTGTGTCCTCCATTAATTTCACAAGTTACAACGCTTTTTTAATCAGAACACAGTAATGTTTGTACAGTAGTGATGCCGACATCGCGGATACTCCTAAACATTTACTTAAGCAACTTTAGAGAATGCCTGTAAGGAAACAGGGTACTTAAATTTTCCTCTTGAAATGTTATATACAATATTTTTGTTGTCTATTATTTAATATAAAAGACGTAAGTAGCAACTTTTTATTCAGTAGTATGAGGTGTATTATAAAATACGAACACGATATCGCCGTACCTTTACTATTTAACGTGTTCATAAAGGGACGAGTACACATAACGTTTTATTGTTACACAGCCGTTACAAATAAAGAACGAAGAACTTCTTAAGGAACTATTTCCGAAATTCCTTGATGTTTAGCGCTTGCTGGTCATTGTTGGATAGTTAGTTCACGGACGTGGGTGCAATTTAATTCGACCCAATTTGTTGGAACAATTCGAAGCGGTCACTTACCATGGTATCGACGGCGTCCTTGTGTGCTTGTTTGATGTGGTCCTTGAGCGCAAACGCCCGCGCATAACTCGCGCCGCACAATGAGCACGAGAACTTGAGGCTGTTCTGACGCGAATGGATTTCCGTGTGCACTCTCACGGCGTATAGAGACGCGAACGGTCTAGGGAAGAACAATGTACAACAGGTTTTAAACAAGGTAAAGGTGCCTGATGATGATTTGTTGAAAACTTTAGATCACCGACTCCGTGACAAAGGGTTTAAGCCTTGTAATACAGACACACGTTTTGGAGTTGAATATGCCGTGATAGCCGAGTGGTTTGGGACCACAGCCTCCGTTCGGAGGTCGCGGGATCGAATTCGGCGCACACCGATGACTTTTCTGAGTTATGTTCGTTTCAAGAAATTAAATATCACTGGTTTTATCCGCCAACACGCACTTGGCCAGCGTGGTGGATTATGGCCTAAACTCTCTCATTATGAGAGAAGGCTCCGAGTCCTTGCAGTGTGAACGTTAAGATGACTTAAAAAAAACAAAAAGCTCTGGGCGAACACGTTCCACCGTCCACATTATCACTTAATAGCATATAAGACTAATCTCTCTTTTAAATGAAATTAACTTATTTTGCGTTACTTTATAAATAGAGAAACGACATTTTAAAGTTTCTTTATCACGTCAATATTTTTCTGCTTTTCTTCAATCCTTGTCAAAATTCTTTAAGTCAAAAACGAACCTAAAAAAACTGCCGCGATTAAGAAATTTCTTTATGTAATTGCAGGAAAGTTGGCACATAGCAGATAAAAAAATAATTAAAACAGTATATCATATCACAATTACTTACCTGTTACACTGCTGACATGAAAAGGGTTTCGTGTGTGAATTTTTATGTCCGGCCAATTGAACTGATGTTTTAAACGCTTTGGGACAGATTGGGCATTTGTACGCGCGGACTTCCGAGTGCGTTAGGAGGTGATGGTTGTAGACACTGTGGGCTTTGAACCTGCGCAAAATGATATTATGCTTATTTAAAATTTATTATAAATATAGCAATAAGAGCTACAATTATTTTATTTCATAAAGTAATGAATTATGTTAAAAGTGTTAATACCAAAAAAATATTCTAACCGTATATACCTAATTTAGTAGCAAATAAATGAAAAGGATAGGACATTTTATTGTAATTTGATTACACTTTGTATAACGATTGATGCGATCGTAAAATATAAATGTGCCGAAATAGTACATCGTATTTCGGCCATTGGAATATAAAACCGTCATAAGATTTCGAAGAAGCGACACATGGCTCAAATTCCGTCGATTATGAAGTCATGTTCTAAAAATACTAATGATTTATTATAGCTACGGTATAAACAAATTAAATTGAAATCTATAAGTTTGAAATGGTGTTTGTTAAAGCTTAGTGAGTTCATGTGGCTGCGTTAGAAAATGATGTAGACGGTTCGTCATTTCAGAAAGTGATAATCGTTCGCAAACCATAAACTTTCACGATCACAGCTATTTCCGTGGGGCATTAGCTTGACGGCTTGAATTGTAATACAGAGCTTCTTGATTTCATAAATGTGAATTGAAAAAAGAAAGACAGGATAAATTTATTAAGATAAAGCAAGGCGCATTCTAAAGTTATGTTTTTTTTTTGAAAACCTTGAAGGAAAATTCAAGATTGGAATTCGTTCAATGAAAGGTTTTTAAGGTAGTTTAACTATATGAATATGACAAACATACCTTTTATTGCAATGTGGGCAGGCGTACGGGCGAGCACCCGTATGCGTGCGCATGTGCAGCGTGAGGCAATAGGACACTCGGAATGCCTTCCCACATATCTCACACGTGTGAGGCTTTTCACCTACAGCATTGCCCAAATTTAATATTTATTATCATCATCGTTAGCAGATAAACGTCCTTTAGACGGCCAATATTTTTTTTTTAAAGAATTTATATTAAATATCTCTGACATTCCCGCGGAGGGTTAGCGTCAGGGAGGCGGCCGGCTGTAAAAACCATTGCCAATAACGCTAACAGCGTGTTTATCACAGATGGAGACTAAACACACTGCCCCAACCCCAAGAAATTAATTAGGGGAAATGGGAGGGACAAAAAAAATTGTTAGCAGATGAACGTCCAATAGACGGCCAATGAACATAGACCCAAAACTAGTATCTATATATTTCGTGACCTTAGTTAGCCGTGATAGCCGAGTGGTTATGGACCTCGGCCTTCGAATCGGGGGTCGCGGGTTCGAATCCAAGCGCACCAATGACTTTTTGAGTTACGTGCGGTTTAAGAAATTAAATATTACTGGCATTCCCAAGGAGGGTTAGCGTCAGGCAGGCGGCCCCGGTTGTAAAAAACTCATTGCCAAAACTTTACCAGTGTGTTTAACATAGATGAGGATTGGCACACTGCGCCAACCCCAAAGTAAATAATTGGGAAAATGGGCAAGAAAGAAAGAAATGTGTGGTGACCTTACCAAAAAACGGATAACCTCAAAAGTTCTTTGTTGCAAACTAGAAGCGATTATAAAATTAAAATCACAACATGAACCACGAACCATGTGATTAAACTATTCCATTCCGTTACAGCAACTGTTACCAAATTAAACCGTTTTAATAATTATATTAATGATAACAAACCTGTGTGTATCCTTTCATGCTTAACTTTCTCATGGGGCCTGGCAAATTTTCTATTACAGTATAAACACGTGTAAGGGAGAGATCTGTCCTGTTTTCCAACAATTACCTGGACCAAAATTATCACAATGAAAACATGTTAGATTTTTGTAATGTAACAAATCGCCGGCACGAGAGGCGCATTGTTAGTAATCGACATATATATCAATAAAAATGTGACGCTCTAATTAGGATAATAGACACTGCGCCATATTGTGCACGTTACGGTGATTTCATTACGGACAATGTCTCTTAAACAAAAACACAAGCACAACACATATGTTCGTACACTGTTTACCATCAGAAGAGCGTTCGACCTATAACATGAGACTAACAAATGGCGAGTATATAAAAAAAAATTGTATCAAAAATTAACCTTATCCATATTATGTACATTCATATGCATCTTCAGGTACTCCTTGGAATGGAATTTCTTATTGCATATATCACAGTTCATGGTGTTCGTCGGATTCATGTGAGAGTTCTCGTGAATGGTACGGTAGTCCTCCGGTATTAGTTTGAAGCACATATTGCATATGTATTTATCTTCACTGGCTGTATGGCCTTCTGTCGTTTCCACCGGAGGCTCTATTGGACGAGATCTATAGGTGAAGCAAGATCACGTTTTACTATACTTAACTACTACTAAGTACTATACACAATTAAAATAAGTGAAATTTTCACATTATTTTCTGGCGATTTAAACTAGGACTGTGGCTAGCTATCTTGAAGGTTTTTGGCAGCCAGAGACGTACAAACAATTAAAAGTGAATAGCTTTTTATTTATATTGCTATGGTATGTGGTCAGTATACACAGAGTGGAGTTGTATAGTAGCATAGAGATGCTGTATCATGTACACACAATCAGTCACCAGACAATATTGAAAAAGATTCAGTGTGTATATTGTAGCAAATTTTGGAAAACATCAGTTGGTAACAAAAGGAAATAAGAAAACAAAATGAAGCTTGTACTTACTTAATAGGATCATGCATACGCTTGTGAAGTTTTAACGATTTACTTGATAAGAAAACTGTAGAACACACCGCACACTCAAACGTTAATGGAGTTTCAACGTTAACTTCTACTAAAAATGGACATTTTATCATTAAATTATCATCAAAACTTCAGGTAACCATCACCAGTCTAACAACAATGAAAACATTTAGCTAATAGATCAATAATTTAGGTAAAACATAAGACAATAAATATTATTTTTTACCTGATTTCGGTTTGTGCACTTTCATATGTGCATAAAGAGATTTTGGGTTTTCATAGGCCACTGGACATTGTAAACAAGGATATTTCACTGGAAACATATAACCTGATATGTAATCTTAATAACTACAATAAGATATTTTAATAAAGCATCAATTATACAACAGCCATCTCTATCCTTGTCAGCCGATAGATATACACTGCTGAACATAAAACTTTTTGATAAGAAGCACGGGGCTTATAGTATTTGCTTCGGAATGTCCTATTTAGGTGAAATGGAAATTGTACTGGGTACTTTTTCATAGTATTGTAGAGGCCTTAGTTCCATCACCTCTTGTTTTATCTACCTACCAGTAAAGAAAAGTGTCATAAGAAAACTGACACATTCTAAGATCAACACAATCCAAGACCACATTGTGATATCCAACTTGAGTTGAGTGATGGATAGTATAATTTGGAGATATGGTCCTGAATCCCCATATAGTAAGAACATTAAGAAGGCTGTTTGTGAAATTATTTGCCAGCAACTCACGCTAGTGCGAAACCAGATAACAACCAAAAAAGCTTTAACCATAAGTATAATTTTACAAGTCAAGTAGACTTTGCTTATTTATACTGCTTCTGTTATACCTCAATTTATTACAAGTACAAAGTTTTCTATACATACATGCTTTACAAGGATGTAACTTAAATTCAGACAATGCTGACACACATATATTACATGATGTGCATTTGTAAACTTTAACTTTGTTCCCCATTGTTGTTTGTAGTTCTTTCACTACAACTTTGTGATATGGACCATTTTTTCCTGTAAAATATTTAATTGATTTATTAATAAAAAAAATATTTTTTAATCACTTATTTCGATATTTCGTTTTACTCACCATCAGATTCTTTTATATCTTTTACGACACTGACATTAATTTTATTTACGTGTATATAACTTGTTGCCTTCAAATTAGTGTTTTCCTCTTCATTTTCTTTTAAAGGGATAATTATGGATTGACCTAAAATAGAGATATTTTTTATTTATGTTATTTTTTGTACATGGTTCCATTGAAAACCGATGTTTTGAAATTTACATTACATTGAAAATCTATTGGAAATTCCTTTCCTATAACTAGTTTCTCCCAGAGAGGTCATTGATATCTTTAAAGATTTCAAAACCAAATCTGCTCCTGACCCATACAAAATCCCTAACGAGGTACTAAGCAGTCTTTCTACTACAATCATCTGTCTGTTAGTGACCATCTTTAACACACTGATATCTAACTGTTCCTTCCTGAGTCAAAAAATAATTGGCAGCATTATACTCTTATTTATATTATATGCTTTATAGTTACAAACAATATATAACAC
>DWHU01000707.1:0-16290 GCA_018247975.1 Parides photinus | reverse complement strand
TGGTGCAGGACCTGGATTCGAACCCACGACCCCCGATTCGGAGGCCGAGGTCCGTAACCACTAGGCTATCACGGCTTCAATAATCGAAAGTAACAATCAAAAAAATTGTTCAATATTACAATGTTCAAATTATTCACAGGGTGTCCAGCCAGAAATAATTCCAACCTTTTTCGAATCACTGGAGCGCGGTGAAGCAGTGACTAAACCAATGCAGAATTCTCTGGCGGAAGGCATAGCTATGCCCTATGTGGGTGTAAACGCGTTCTTCAACGCTCAGCCGCTAATTGATAAAATGGTAAGACTCATCTAAAAACGCCTTATTATTTAATATTCATTACATTACCGATCGACAAAATTTTATTTTAATACTTATTTGTAGAAATGTAATATAATAATCCCTTGTAACACGGGTGTCCGTCCTTTATGTTAAAAATAACATAAAGGTGTAGGTAGTAATACTCGTAAGTTTCATTTACAAGTTTTATCTTTATTGTGTCTCATTGATTTTATATTGTGCTTCTTGTATTGTGTAAAATAATTAATTTTTTTTTAGTCTCCGGTTAAATTATAAAAAATTACGATGTTGCTTTGACACAGACAATTAGTATGCCATTTTATATTGTACTTGTTTTGCTATGCTTTCGTTCACTCTTGTTACATTGGTTTTAGTTATATACTATATTATAGTTAGCTGGAAGTCACCGGTCCCAGCCGAAAATTAACACTGCAGATTTTTTTTCTGCAGCTTTTAGCTGGGCTGGGCACCGTTTCGGTACTTAGATATATGTATAATTGAGTAAAAAATATATATTATTATCATAACCTGTTGTTGAAATAATTTAAATTTCTTTCTTTCTACTTTGTTACATTTCGTCCACTCACAAAAATTAAAAGTTCATTAGTTAAATTAAATTTGCAGTTAGTTCGTGATATGAAAGGTGTCCCTCACAAACTTAAAAAGATTTACCCCGGCTGTAGGAGAATAACTATCGATTAATTTTGAAACAAAAAAAAATATTTTACCATCTGAGTTTGGCATATTATAGCACCCCTAAGTATACTTTTATTAAATTAGTTTGAATATACTTAGTTTTTATCTAATTTTACACATCAATAACAAACATTATATTTCAGATTGTAATAAGTGAAGATTTGATTTCTCGCTCTATTTTATACTTGATAGAAAAAGAACGATTTGTAGTCGAAGGTGCTGCCGCTTGTACTGTGGCCGCTATCATCAGCAGTGTTGTACCCGAATTAAAAACAAAAAAGTACAAATTACAATAAATTTCATAAAATTCATGTAGTAATTAGAAGTTTCACATTAATTAAAGCAACATCATCTAGTAACATAATCCGGTAGCGATTAGGAGGGACATAACTACTTATATAGTTTGCATTTTAAAGATAATGTATATTATATTAGTATCATATATTCTTAATTGGAAAAAATTATATACCGTATCTTTTCATCCAATAATGTATAAACAATTTTTATTTAACTTTAAGTACAAATACGATTTGAAAATTTATAATCATAGGTAACAGTATTAACATCTATAATTTTTAATTAATAACGTTTTAAATTTTAGGCTTCGTGTTACCTAGAATAGTAATAGCTTTAATAAAATTTATTTGTAAACATTTATTGTTAAATACTATCAAAGTCATTATAAAGCGACATTAAAATTATATTGCAGTTTTTCTTATGTATTCGTTACAATTGTTGCACTATATTACATCTGAGACTAAACATAAAATTCTTTCGTCGGAGGTCATCATAGATATTTATACTAAGAAAGGTATACAAACATTTATTTTCTAAATTTTTCTAGTGTCGTGTGTATCTTAAGCGGAGGCAATATTGACGCTATTCTATTAAATCGCACTTTGGAGAGAGGGCTTGCAGCTGAAGGTCGTTTGGTTAAATTTAAGGTAAAATAATCAACTATTACTCATGTTTATCCTTCGCCGGTAAATGTGCATGCGTTAAATTTTAAAGACGGAACATCTACATTATTATGTAAAAAAAATGTTTATCTTTTTACGTTATGTTGTGTGACCTTTTTTATTTTAATAAAATAGAGTTCAAAATTGTACAATTCCCGAATAGTTTGTTCGGTTTTACTAGCCAGTACAATATCTGCTAGGCTAAACTAATAATACATTAATGAATTATAATTAGCTGCAATTTTGATCACAGTTATAGATAATTGTTTTAAGTCAAGGTAAACTTTAAATATTGAATATAAATTGAGGCGATTAACAATTTTACCTCGACACTGTTGTGTATCACAGATCGGTGGCAAAATTAAGAAATATTTCATCACATTATTCTTTTTACCAACTTTTCATAAATCCTGAAACAATATGTTAACTTGAATGTTTTACAACAAAAATATTAATAAGATAATGCAGGTAAAAAGATTTCATAACAGTCTTGAACTAAATCGTTGCACATTCCAAGTTCATTTCCAAACAATGCCTTTCCCATTTCTCATTGTAGGCACTCCTTGTTTATTATTTGTATAAATCCCTATCTAATGTTTTGTGTGTGTTGTTTGTGTGCATCGTATTGCAGGTGGGAATCCGGGCGGAT
The DNA here is from genome assembly GCA_018247975.1 of Parides photinus. Classification (NCBI taxonomy): domain Eukaryota; kingdom Metazoa; phylum Arthropoda; class Insecta; order Lepidoptera; family Papilionidae; genus Parides; species Parides photinus. The sequence goes on along the minus strand of DWHU01000707.1, from coordinate 13,691 downwards.
TCATTGTCTATGGTTACACTTCTTGATCTTATCGCAAAAGGCGGCTATAATGTTATACGGCAATTTATGGATCGTATCTGGACTGATAATGATATACACTTTGTTGAGGTATTCATTCAAAATTTATACATTTCATGTCTATTTAAACTAACTCCTCGGCTCCGTGATATATAGTTTACCACATGACACGGAATTCCCAGGTTCGGTTTCAGAGCTACATGTAGTGTAGCCGAATTATAAGTAGATGTTTTTCATCCTTGTAATGTAAATTGGCTGTTAAAAAAGCATACCACTTTCATGGCTGCCAACACATGGGAACCAGTGTACCCTGGGTAGGCCATGCTGCATCATCCACACCCTTTTAATAACATACAAAATTATAATCACAGGGTTAGCATATACTACATAAAGGAAACAAGTTAAGAAACATTGTACAGCAAATAGCAATGGGATTCTTTTCGATATGAAAATTAATAGTTCATACATTATTATTTCAATAAATAATTAAGTTTAATTAAGAATGTTATAGCATCAGATAACACAATGTACATACCCAAACCTTATACAATTAACACATTGTGGTTAGGTGTTCTGTACTGGATGGAGCCTTATAGTAGAATTTAGATCTTAATTAAAAAATGTGTGCGAAACTAATTCTTACAAAGAAATGACTATAAATTTAAAAAGGCTTTAAATTTCTAATTAAACATTTATTTTATTCTTCTATAATGTTTTTATCATTATTATTATAGCAGCACAACATATTATATAAAAAAAACATGTGTTCTGACAAGAATGTGTAAAAAAGGTAATTCAAAGTGTTAGTTTCCCTTGTACATTAATAATACAAAATATTTAAACATTACTTTTACTATTTCTAGAAAAAAATTAGAACTTATCCTGATTTTCAGGTCAAATTTGTATGCCAAACAAGAGATCTGCAGCATGCTTTAGAACTAAAAAGAATGATTGAGGCATCTTATCCAACAACAGCTTTGTTTGAGACAGAACCACTGAATAAAAAACATATTTGCCCCTGTTATATCAGGAAATCAATATAAATCTCTGCTAATTTATTTATTAACATCAAATTAATGTGTTATAGCTAAATAATATATAAACATTATTTCATTATCACATCCATACATTAGATTACATTAGTATTCACATCATTTAAAGTAACATCACAAAATTAAGTTGTTTTATTATCCAATAAACTTCTATGATACTCTTTACTTGATTAATTTATCCATAAATGTAGCCATCCGAACATCTCTCTTACTCAGGCCATTGACATCATGCGATGATAAAGTTACCTAATAAAACAGTATTATTAATTATAAATTCATAAAAACTGAGTTAGTACTTTGTTTCAAATTCATCTATTACAACAAAATTGTGTGGTTGAAGTGGTCTTCATATCTAATACCCAAAGGAAAAACTTTAATAAAACTATGCAAGTATTTAATTACCTGTACAAGCAAGCCGGGAGGCTTAGTGGTTACGGACCTCGACCTCCGAATCAGGGGTCGCGGGTTCGAATCCAGGTCCCGCACCAATGACTTTTCTAGTTACGTGCGATTTAAGAAATTAAATATCACTGGCATTCCCAAGGACTGTTAGCTTCAGGCAGGTGGTCGGCTGTAAAAACCATTGTCAAAAACCTCAGCAGTGTGTTTAGTACAGATGAAGAATGACACACTGCCCCAACCCCAAGAAATTAATTGGGAAAAGGAAAAAAGACAAAATAAATTATTTTATTTACCTGTACTTTGTTATATACATTAAACCATTCTGGATGATGGTCCATTTTCTCAGCAAGCAATGCAACTCTTGTCATAAAACTGAAAGCCTCGTTAAAGTCTTCAAATTTAAATTCTTTTTCAAGAGCGTCCCGGTTACTTTGAATCTTCCATCCTGACTTAATTAAAGGCTGGATGAGCTCATCGCGTTCAACAGAGTTTAATTTATCGGCCTATTGAATAATATGCATTATTAGTCTAGTTCTAAAGTGAAAAATATATTATTCGAAATATTTTAAAAAATTACTTAAAAACAATGTTGGAGTTATAATACAACCGCATCGGAAAATATTTTTCAATTTTGTAACTGGTTTGCTTAAAAAACTAACGGAAAAAAATACTCACCATTTTCCTCCTAATAGTCGCACTGGTATAACAAGCTCTCGTTATCGACTGAATGTCATTGATTTGAGTCCGCGTAATTTGATTCAAGGCAGTGGGGTGAAAGTGTATCGCTATCATGCGACCCGTGTTGTACAAATTTTTACAAAGAACCATGTTCTAAACCTAAATTAAAAATAACTATAGCAATGTAATACTTTCTTTTCTTATTCTATTTAATTGAAGCGTGACTCTTTCTGATTAGTTTTTAAAACATTTTGTTTGTTGGACGTCATATACTATGTAGATTATCCACAAAAATATGATTGTTACTTTGGTAATAGTATATAAATCTAGTACACTATATCAGTCATTACGACTTAGACATTTGGCTGCCCATTTTAGATACTTGCGTCTTAAAAACAAAAAACATTAATATTACAGTTCGAAAATAAACAAACCGTGAGGTTTTAAAGATTTCACAATTTAATGAAACTATTTCTTGTGATACACTTTGTCAATGAATATTAAAAATGTCTATAATGAATTTGCTTCAGAAAAAAACGAATCTGGTATTGATACTGATTAGTAAAAATGTGAATAATTAAAATGATTGCCAATATTTTTTAGGTACTTTTTAACACTTTTTAATTTTTTTCTTGTTTTTTTTACCTGACATTGTTTTTAACATAATTAATAACAAATTATGGTAATTAAAATATTTGGGTGTTAAAGAAAACCTACATAATAAAAAGGTGATAGAGTTTGAAAACTTCTTTATAAGCGATTAAAATATCAAAGACAATGCAGCATGGTTTTAAATCTCAGCCTGTTCCCAAAAAAAGAACGAAGAAAAAAATAAAAGCCATCAAACATATTTTTGGCGCAAATTCTATCTTGAATGGCCGGGGGCGGCTCAAAAGTAATTTTATTAGGTTTAAAAATAAGTATAATTAAAAATTAACGTTTTAACTGTATATGTTTATATGAATAATATATACCTCATTGACAATGAATGTTTTAAAAAGTTTACTTCACCAAAATATTTTTGATAAAATTGATAACGCTGGAATTGCAACACCTCGGCAGATTTTAATGCTTTCGGTATTAGATCTGAAAAAACTTACAAACTTAACTACGGATGACATTATATATTTAAAAAATGTAGTTTCTAATTTCTGTACGCCGCCCTGTATTTCATGTAATAAACTGAATAAGTGTGAAAACTTTAAGAAAATAGCAAGTGGGTGTACAATAATTGACAAATTACTGCATGGAGGTTTTGCAGCAGGTACGATATCGGAAATATATGGTGAAAGTGGATCAGGTAAAACTCAACTGGGAATCATTACAGCAGCAAACAGTTGGCCAAATAATACTGTGTATATTTGCACTGAAGGCTTATTTCCCGTGAAACGATTGAATCAAATCAAAAATTTTACAACTGCAAAATGTGTTAGTGATTATGGCCAGCACATATTTGTGGAACATCTAACAGAATCCCATGAATTGATATCTTGCATTAGAGTAAGATTACCAAAATTATTGGAAACTAAAAAAGTATCAAATGTTATTATTGATTCCATTGCAGCTCCTTTTAGATGTGAAGGCATGAATTACATGAGGAGAGCTGAAGATTTAAGAGAAGTAGCTATTACATTAATAACCCTAGCTAAAAAACATAATTTTGCTGTAATTTGTATTAATCAAGTGACATCTTCATTTGAGACGTCAATGAATGTTTTACCAGCTCTTGGTTTGGCATGGGCAAATATGGTAACGTACAGACTCTGGATAAAAAAAATAAAAAGTTTACATAGTGAAAAACCTTTTCATAGAAGTTTACAAAATCATAATCATATAAGAGAACTCACAGTAGTTTTTGCACCAGATTTACCTAATTCATTTACAAGATTTAAAATAACATCAGATGGTTTTCAAGATGTGCCATGATTGGAATAATAAATGTTAATGATATACTTTTAATGCTTCTTAATTTTCAGTCAGTGATGCTTCACAACCTATATAAACAGTGTCAAATGTTTTAATAATATCAATCAGCCAACTTAATGTTCCTTCAAATAGAAGTTAGGGCCTTCTCGCACAATGACGGAGCTGTGAATTTTTAACTACCAATCAGGCCAAGTAGAGGTTGGCAAAAACATTTTAAGACAATTTCTAAATACATTTACTATGGTAAAAGATTGACATGTAAAACCTAAGAATATGGCTATTGGAATATCCTTACATGTTTTGATAAATAAAACTAATTACTTTCATGTCCTCTTATCTATTCGCATCAGGCAAATATATCATACCATGCTGAGAATGGTAGATAATACATACTTTATTAAAACAATTTCCTTGAAGTAAACTACATTTACATAATTATCAACCTGCCACCAAAAATATATCAATCAGATCATAATAAATAACAATATTAATTTAATAGATTCCCGAAGAGATTGTAATGAGAACTACTTTCCTCCTTAAAATCACCCTTAATTGATTTTTCTCAAATGTTAACCAAAAAGTTATAAATTCTATGACACCTATGTTATAAATAAAGGAAAGTGGTATACCAAAATACAAATCTCCGCGCCGCTGAAGACCTAGTTAAACAGTTGTATAGATGCTGTGAAAAATATCTTCATAATATCAATTAATTGTTTAAAATTCGGTTACTGTAGAACTGTCCCAGCCCGGTGAATAATAAAGTAGCAGGCAAGCCGAGGTTTCTGAGGAAGCCCTCGACGATTGCTACGTAAAAGGGAGCTATTAGGCCGAGCACCCTGCGTGCCTGGCATTCCCCTGTTGACGATATCAATATAAAAAAATGTATAACTGCGGATTTAACTAAATTTAAAATAGTTTAAAACCTTGGACATGAATTTTGTAATGATGTTTCTTACTCTGTTACATTTTTATGCAAAGTCAAAAGTATTCAGCGATAAATCCTAATAACTGAACAAGAAAATATTAATAAACAAATAACACATAATTTACACAAACTTCCCAAAAACGTTAAATATTTTGAAACCATTGTAAATAATGCAGAATAAGCAACATATAAATTACCCAGTTTTTATGTGAAATGAGCTTAAAGGACATGTATCAAAGGCTTTTAAATATTTAAAAAAGAAAAGCACAAATATATTATTTGACAATGTCATTAGACCGCCGGAAAAATTGTGTATAATGGTGTTTTTTCTAAAAAAATTTAATCTCTCAGATTTTTTATTATGAACAATTTAAATCAAAATAAATTGAAAATAATACAATTTATTCAAATTAAGGTAAGGTAATATTATTATACATTTATTTTGTTTTTTTAGCCGTGATTGCCAAGTGGTTACGGACCTCAGCCTCCGAATCGGGGGTCACAGGTTATTTATTTATTGATTTACCAACGCTTGTATTAGTACCAATACTTTTACAAAATACATACATAGTATAAAATTATAATATAACAAGACAATTATAGGTAAATCCATACGTAGCACCAATGACTTCGAGTTACGTCCGTTTTAGGAAGTTAAATATCACTGGCATTCCCAAGGAGGGTTAGCTTCAGGCAGGCGGCTGGTTGGAAAAAACACTGCTAAAACCGTAGCAGTGTGTTTAGCACAGATGAGGACTGGCGCAGCGCCAATCCCAAAAAAAATATTGGGAAAATGGGCGAGACAAAAAAAAAACATATTTTATTTTTTGGGATAATTTTTGTTTTTTAATTAACAGAATCTTTGTCACGTAAAAAAAATACGAGTATCAAGGCGACGTTCGAAAACTGACATGGAGCTTAAATGTCGAGAAAATCCTATAGTTACTAAACTAGAGACCCCAGAATTCAAAAAGATTTTTACCAATGAAGTATTGGAACTTAAAAAATTATTTGAAAAGTATCAATACGAAATTCGTATCGCAGGTGGTGCTGTAAGGTATGTTTTTTATTCGATGATGGAACAAGGCATTTAGAATGTTGTGGTCACTGTGAGACATAAGATGTTTATTCTCATTGCCCTATAATTATCTTAAATAACATTACTGTTTGAGAGTAAAAATAAGTGCTGCAGTGATGTTGGTCTAATAAATTAAATCTATTACTAGTGTTATTATTTGTATATGAATGATGCCAGTATAACAGCATGAGCTGCATAATTCTCTTGGCATTTACTAAATATGTGGTAGTAATCTAGAAATTTATTTCAAAAGTTTTTAAGTTTAAACATTTTTCAGAGATTTACTAATGGGCGTACAACCAAAGGACCTTGACTTTGCTACCATAGCTACTCCAGAAGAGATGAAAGATATGTTTAACAAAGAAACCATAAGAATGATAAATGTTAGTGGTGAAAAACATGGTACTATAACACCAAGAATTAATGATAAAGAAAACTTTGAAATAACTACTTTGCGAGTGGATATGGTTACAAATGGAAGGCATGCTGAAGTTGAGTTTACTAAAGATTGGAAACTAGATGCAAATAGAAGAGATCTTACCATAAACTCAATGTTTCTAGGTAAAGTAATAATAAAGTGTCAATATTTCCACAAAAATGCTATTTACTATAATAAAAATATAACAGAAAAGCTGTGTACGAAATTGTTAAATACATTATCTTGCCTCTTTTCTAGAGGATATGGAAAATGTAAAAGTACTTAAAATTAATACTTTTCATTCATAGGATTTGATGGCTCTCTGTATGATTACTTTTTTGGGTATGAAGATTTGAAAAACAAAAGAGTAGCCTTTGTTGGGGATGCTGATGTCAGAATTAAAGAAGACTATCTCAGAATATTGCGCTACTTTAGGTTTTATGGGCGCATAGCTCGAAATCCTGACAATCATGATAAAAACACACTCAATGTCATAAAAAATAATGTAAGAGGGTTAGAAAACATATCAGGAGAGCGAATATGGATGGAACTTAAAAAAATACTCCAAGGGAATTTTGCTGGAGCATTATTAAAGACAATGTTGGATGTGGATATCGGCAAATATATTGGTAAATATATTGGTAGATAATGTAATGTCTGTGCATGGAAGTTTTTGAAATATCCCAATGAAATTAATTTTGGCTTAAACTTTTTTATGAACAGGTATTCTAGAGCCTAACATTGAAGAACTGAACAGAGTTCTGAATCAAAGTGAGCATTTAGGTCTACACCCAATGAATTACTTGGCTGCACTTCTTAATGATATTGATGCTGTCACAGTACTACATAGTCGGCTAAAGTTCTCGGGCTATGATAGAGACTTGACATATTTTATTGTAGAACACAGAGCAGATAAAGAAACTACAAGATCATTACTGTATGTGTATATCAAACATTTTATTTTTGCATAATTTCTTACCACTATATTTTACTTTATACACCTAATGAAATGGTTTCTTTTCATATCTATTCCAACAAGTTTTCTGAACAAAAATTTTTTAATTATTTCAGACCTTACCAGAAATTAGTTTTAAACACAAAAATTAAACAGAAAGATGCTGTAGAATACACACGTGAACTCTTGAAATATCAAGGGAAAGAGAGTCTGTTACAATTATTTGATACATGGGAAATACCAAGGTTTCCAATAAGTGGCAAAATTCTCAAAGACAATGGTGTACCACCAGGAAAAATGTATGGACCTATTATAAATAAATTAAAGGAGATTTGGATTGATAATAATTACACACAATCATCTGATGATTTAGTCAGACTAATACCTAGTGTTTTAGAAAAATTTGAAAGTAAAAAGAAAAAATTAAACTAATAAATTATATTGTTATAAGTTAACAAATCTTTTTATTTTAGCTACACTTTTTTATAGGATCCTACAAAAATAATAAATAGGCAAAATGTTCCATTAACATATTTTTAATGTCGATAACATTATTAGCATATTGTTAAGCTTAAAGTACATAAACATTGATTAATTGCCTATTTCGGTGGATCATACGTTACATATTCATTACAGTCATCATCATCATCTTTGTGTTCATTAAAACACCCCATACAAAATAAATAATTGCAGCCCTTGCATCGGACACTGGCATCTTCATTACATATCTCACAGAACGGCAATTCATCATTTGTGTCTGGTATAAAATCTTTATCCAAATTCACCTCAGCTTTTACCTGATCATGAAAACATGAAACAAATTATATTTCTGATAAATTTTGTATTAACAATATACATGATCTCATCTAATTTGATTTGATTATTTGAAAAACATTTTTTAATACTTGTTAAATCATTATATATTAAAATGCAAACAAAATGGAAAAACCTTTTCAATAATTTTCTTAATGCTGGTTTCTTCATCTTCAGATTCAATATCTGCTCCACCTTTTTGTGCAATATTAATTTTATTTAAACTTGAGGTACTCTTTAAATTTTGTAACCTTCCCTCTATGTTTGAAATTGTATTTTGAAATTCATTTTTGTACTCCAATTCTATTTTTGTTTGATCTACATATTGTTTCAACAAGTCATCAGCTTGTGCTTGTTCAGTTCTTAAATCAGGAGCCAATGTCAATATCTAAAATATTTAACAGCATATTATGTTATTTTACAAATTAAATTACTTTTTTTTTATTATAGTTATGTAGTTGTGCAAGAGCAGTTTATCTTTGATATATATTACAATTACAACAATGTCTAATATATGCACAATTTAGTCTTAATACATAGTGTTTACAAAAATAATATATACATACACATATTATTAAGCTGCGGACTGCATCCACAGCCTTGGTACTAAATATCCACTATCAGTTCAACAAATTACTAATAATAAAATCAAGAGTGCATTATATATGTTAAAACATTGTAAGTAGATTATGATTAATAACATACTGAGCTGCACCTGACTCTATTTTATATATAATGCTCATCTTAAATTTTCAGTACATAGAGTACATTATCTGCCGAAAGATGCCCACTTGTACATGTGGGCAGCCTTCATTGACCTCCACTGAAATGAAAACTGTGCAAAATTCTATGTACCCCTCTATCTATTCTCTATGTCTCAACAATGAAAATGTAATTAATAAGTCAAATACTGTAGGTAATTTTTCTTTTTTTTTTATGTAATGTTAATGCCTTCGAATAACATTAGATTAAAATCTCCGCAATTTTCCATCCTCGTCGTTTTACGGCGGGGTCACGAGAAAGCTTTCGCACACCTATGCAACACAGCCTCTATTCCTTGTTTGGGCAACGGTACCCCCGAAACCCAGAGGCCACGGGAGCCGAAACAGAGAACTGTATCAGCTCCCTGCGGCAGATCACGTCTTAGGCTCCGCCGCCAACCATGTAATGGCGATATATATGCGATAATAGGGGCGAACCGCAAAATCGGCACTCCCCTCCCTCCGCGACTCCATCTCGGCAGGAAGGGCAGAGAAATCTGCCTCCGCAGCCCCCTGGCACACGTCCGAAGTGAGGCTGGCTTGTACAACTCACCTGGACGGGCCAGGTAGGTTCCTTTTCGCTTCACCGTGGGTGACCAAGCCACGGTTACTAGAGCCCCTCTGCCACGACAAGGCGGGAACTTATTTGAGGGAATTCTTAGCTACCTAGCACAATACATTTAAATAAAACAACATCGTTTTAGCCAAGGACGAATGAAAGTGACATTGTCATGAATATATTTTTATATTGCCCACTTCAACCATTCAACTTGCCAACAAGATAATTTCATAGGGTAAATTGACATACATAATATTAATAAATAAAAAAAAAGATTACCTTGTTACTGCCTACAGCATCTATAGGAACACCTTTGACTTTAGCCAATTTAGAATATAACTCTGCATCTGAAGTACTTGGCATTGATCCTTTTAAATTTTGTAGCCTTTCTGTTATTACTTCATTAGAAATATTTACACTTGCTTTATGACTGTCTTTTAATTTCTGCAGCCTATCATAAATCTCTTGTTCAATTTTGTTACTTGTCATGTCTGTTTTTAAATCATTGTTGTTTTCATTAATTTTTCCAGTACGCCTAATAAAACAATTGAAACATTCATTAACTAAAAAGTAATGTGTATTAATGTCTTCTGTATGTTTAATATCTTTTTTTTAGTAAAGAAGAAATGTGTATAAATATTAGTATCTTTACATTACCTGTAAAAAGCATCTGGAGGTTGATTACTATAAACTGTAGCAGTATTATCTTTCCGTGAACATTTGTTACAAACCTATAAAACAGTGTTCAAAAAATAAAAATTGTCCTCAGCTTATGCAATAAGAATTTTCTTTTGCAGAGAGTAATTAAAATTAAAAATGTTATTTTTAATTACTCTATACAAGTAAATAAAAAATTAATAAGCTTACCTTTTTTTCTGCATTTAATTTCTGTACAAACATTTTATAATTCAAACATTTTGAACAATAACTAAAACCACAACTCGGACAACCTTTCTGAAAAAATTAATTTGTTGAAACGATATAACACGTTGTTTGTTTTCATTAAATTTGATACATACTTCCTGACGCAAGAAAGAAAATGGTTGAGAACAGGAGTTACAAGCCATTTCTATGGTACATCAATCACAAGAGTTTCTACTTTGAAAATTTGTGTATTCCAATTCGACAAGAACAAGACGGAATAGTAATAGAAATCGTACAGCTTATTTTTTCTTATCGTCCCATGTTTTGAAGCAGCATTTGACATACATATTTATATTTTGACAGATGTTTAGAACATTGCATTAAATTTACAGTGACAGATTAATTACTTGTTTTTTCTCTTTTACCTCAAGAACATTGATTGGTAAAGGAGTAAAACTCGTGCAGCCCGATGTTGGGTGTCGTACATACAATGAATCATCCATGTATTAACCAAACCAAAGATAAATTATCTTGTGTTGATGTGACTACCTCGACAGATTCCTGGCGGTCTACATCCAACGGCTCCCCGCCCCGCATCTTTGGGGGAAGCCTATGTTCAGCAGTGGACGTTTCGACGATTTATCAACTAATATTTTCAAATCTCTTCAATTTTAAAAAAGCTTTTAGTTTATGCATTATATTTAATAATTTTCCAATTTGAATGCCATTCTCTCTTTAATTGGACCATTAAGTTAGATTTTTTCACTTTTTATGACTGTTATGTATATTAATCAGGTCAAGGTCGCTCAGAGGGCCATGGACAGAGTTATGCTCGGCGTTTCTATGGCGGGAAGAATTCGAAACGAAGTAATTCGCCAGAGAACTAGGGTTATCAACATAGCCTCTCGGATATGTAACTAAAAGTGGCAATGGGATGGTCACGTCTGTCGCAGGTGTGACCACCGCTAGAATAGACGTGTCTTGGAGTGGAGACCGCATTTACAATATCGTAACACGGGGCGCCCACCGACCAGATGGAGCGACGATCTGCACAAGGCGGCTGGTAGCAACTAGATGCGCATAGCCGAAGATCGGGCTAAATGGCGTTCCTTGGGAGAGGCCTATGTCCAGCAGTGGACTTCCGCAAGGCTGTTGATGATTGATGATGTATATTAAACACTTTCTCATCAAATATGAGATATGACAAAATTATTGGTTTAAATGTTAGAAACCATGACAATGTTAATAAAGGTAAATAAAAATAAAAACCATTATGAACACATTCTGGTTTTATAATTTTGTTACATGTAATAAATTTGTTGTAGAAACACTGACTAAAGAGTAAGACAAATTTTGTATCAGATTTTATTGTAACTATAGACATCGTTCAAAACTGTAGATTATTGTGTGCAATGAAAAGTCACTGTCATTTTCCTCCCATCAAACTGTTCATTCCGCTTGAACCTTGCTGAAGTTGCCTCATTACATTGTGTAGACCAGACATACCACCCATTTGTTGAAGTATGCGAGGATCCATCATTTTTGCCATTTGCTGATTGAGCTTCGCCATTTGAGTTTGATTAACATTTTTCGCCATGTCCCCTCCTTTAAATAATCCTTTTATTCCACCCATTTTTTTTACCACTGCTGCAAATTTTGTATATTGGGCTATCAAATCTTTAACATCTCTTTCAGTAACTCCAGCTCCTTGGGCTACTCTAGTAATTCTAGTTGGCTGTTTCGAGAAAAGCTTTGCACCATCACGATGGTCTAATTCACCTTCATTCATAGAATCCATTATTGTCATTAAGCGTTTAAGTTTCGCCATCGATTCTTGTTCACTGCCTTTAGACATCAGATCTTGGGATAAACCTGGAATCATTCCCTGAAAAAAAATTGGCATTAATTCCAATATCAAAATTAAATCCTTAAATCTATAATGAAGTATAAAATCATTATTTCGTATACATTCAAATTAATATGACTTTACCATGATTTGTGAAAAAGGTCCCATTTTCATTATGTTTTGGAATTGCTCATACATAGCTCTTAATGTAAACTGACCATGTTTTATTTTTTCTAACAACTCATCATTGTCATCTAGTTTAAGTTCATTGACCTTATCCAGAAGGCCTTCTATATCTCCCATGCCCAAAAGTTTATTGATAAAAGGTTTTGTTTTGAATGGTTCCAAATCATCAATATGTTCACCAGTACCAATAAAGATGATAGGACTTTGTGTTGCAGCAACCCTAAAAAAATAACAATTAGTTATACATTATTAATCACAATAGACAAATAGCCTGTATAACATGACCACATATTATGGCTACTTAATCAATCATTCATATTAATAGTGCATATGACGTATGTTGTTATTTAAATTAATGCTTTAAATGAAAATAAATACATTATTTATTGTCTCATGACTTTGCTATGTCCAATAAGTTGTTGTTTAAAAAGATTAAATAATATTCCATAGAAAAGCCAATATATTCACATAAAAACTTTTGTACTTTGTATAACTTAAATTGCAATGTTTAAGCCATGGTATACATACGCTGATAATGCACCTCCACCTTTAGCATGCCCATCCAACTTTGTTATAATTACAGAACCAATGTCAACTTTGTCTTTAAAAGCTCGAGCTTGTGCTTCACAGGCCTGTCCTATAGTAGCATCCATTACGAAAATGATGTTGTCAGGTTTCTGTTCAGAAAAATTTCAAATTGTTTAATGAACACATTAGAATTGGGGTTTCGGATCTTAAAGCATATTTGGATTTTAAAGTATTAATATTATTCCCTGAATGCATTGTAAAATGCTACTTTAACATAGCTGAAGCTTTTGTCTTGTGAACAGAAAATACAAATAATTAAAATCATGATTACGATAAGGCTGCTGTAGTCCATGACCACATTGTTGCAGTCAGTCATGACGATAAATGTAATCTCCACTTGACACATCTACTTCATCAGTACAAAGGTCTAGTGATCACAATAATTATACTTAAAATCTCTTACATAAACTTTATAAATAGTACTAGATCAATTAGGAAAATAGTTTTAAATATAGAGGCAAATATAACTATTAAATTTAACTACTATTTGGAACTATAATAATTCTATCATATATACATATCACGAAGCCGTGATAGCCAAATGGTTTGGGACCTCGGCCTCCGATTCGGAGGTCGCAGGATCGAATCCGGCGCGCACCGATGACTTTTCTGAGTTATG
>DWHU01000706.1:0-16295 GCA_018247975.1 Parides photinus | reverse complement strand
ATGAAAGGAATAAATGTTACGTATAAAAAAAAAATCGTGCTTTTCTTTATAACAATATTTATGGCAAGACTAAGTAGTCTTTTGTAAAGCGTACGTCTAGTCTAGTACTAGTCTAGAAGTAGCCTGTTCACTCTTGTCTCAAAGATTCCCACGTCATACTTGGGAAAAAACACTGACGCTGGCAGTCTTCCATTCCCTCGATGATCTTCTCCTAAGTTATAGTACTAAGCAATATTGTGCAAATATTACAGTGATTCGACTAAGCATAAGAAGAAGATTAAGCATGCTGTAGTGATATTATTCTTTGAACGTTAGTTTTAAAGCAATGAGCGTAATGTGATGTTAGAATCTTAACTAGCCCCTGAACAGGTTTTCGCCTTGTCGGGGCAGTGGGGATCTGTAACCATAGTCTGATTTCTTGGTTCTCCAAGGTGAAACTAAGATAAACCTACTTGGCCAGCTTGAAGCATAATGTCTGCGAGGACTACCTTCGAAGCCGAGGTGGTTTCTCGGAGAGAGAAAAGTGTCGGTATTCCGTATCGCTGCTACTCGTGTCGCGAAGATATGCATTCCTGTACCTCCACCGTTAAGTAAATAAAACGGAACATCGTGTAGATTTTAGTCGGTACGAGTCCGACATAACCTGTCTTTACCCCCGCGGGGTCGAAATAATCCAAACTAGTGCCTCATTTCTACTTGAAAAGGAATTATCAGGTGATTACTATATTTTATTTATCCCTTTGCAATGTTTGGCATAAAAAGAAGAATGGCATTAGGCGTAATTTAATAGCTAAAACTCCGCAGCTAAAAAACAGGCTGCAAAATAAGCCAAACTCCTATAACATTATGTATTCGCATCATCGTATTGCCGAATTAAAAACTTTACTATACACAGTACCGCCTGTGTCAACGCTCAATTAAATTTTTACTGCCCACGTTTCGCTGCTGTTAAATGAAAAAAAATTGTGCAATAAGTTGTTATTTATTTACACGTAGTGGTAATAAAACAACAAACTGCGGTATAAAAGGGAACAAACATCACGAATTATGCTTTATCTAGCGTCACCAACTGCTGCATATATTTTAACGCGTTTTATTTTACTTGTGTAATTTATGTATTTTTCTGGTGACATAAAAAATGTTGTTTTATATATAAAGCGCATTTACTTGAACCTCAAAAAAAGCCATCTCAGAACAGAAGTTAATAATTAACTTGTTACTTTTCCAACTCACTATTAAAAGTAAGTACGATAATGTAAAAGTTTTTATTTAGTAGTTACTCTTTCTATATAGATAGATGCTAGGAGTAGAGCAGAGAGAACTCTATAGCAACATGATCTAATATTTCCGTATAAGCTTGAAATAAATACAAGGTTCAGGATATGGGTAACTCAATTTATGAACCATCTTGTAGCTGTACACATTACATCAACCTTCTAGTTTATTCTTTACCGATACGTAGTTTAATAATATTTTTAAATAATTGGTTTCATATGCGAAACTTGCTTCATCATTTCAATATGTATAAATCAATATTAATCGCATTAGTGCGAAGTCCATGCACTGAATACGAAGTGAGGACATTTCTGAAATTAAATGAAGTAGCAAATGTGATCAAATTATACATAATGACGATTATAACAATTTTTTTCCGCTCTCTATACTCCAATAATTGTTTACTTTTTAACCCTATGTATTATTAATGCGGATAAATGTCAGTCCCTCACTTTTACCTTCATCACTGTTGTGACTAATTTCGGTATAGAAATAGACGTGAGCTCAAACAAGTACGTTCTGTGTAAATTTTTCAAATAAAACTTATTTTGTCATATACTAAAACTATTTTAAATTCAATACAATATTTCCCTTTGTATTTGTAATATAGGTATACTATATGATATGTAAGTGTGTAATATGTTTTAAAAGTAAGCGACGTTAATTGAAAAACGACTTAAAAACAATGTTATGGTTAAAATAAAGGATTATTACACACACGTAATATTTACCTAACTTTTAACGGGCAGTCGACTTTTTGCTATACGGTCTAGTTATTTATCGCAAGGTGCACGCGACAGTGTTACTAACAGCACCGGTTGTGGTACTTTGTTCCCTACGAGATAATCCTCCACCTTCAACAGTAGCTAACGGCACGAACATTACCATATTTATCTTGTTTGATAAATATGGCAATCACAAATTATGCCTGGCATGTAGCTTATGGAAAATAAAGGTCAAATTCACAATAGATGATGGTAAGAAATCTAACTACCGCAATATATGAGAGTTACCTGAACCGTAATCTTCTTATATTTAAAAATCAATTGTGGTTCGTTAGATTCGCTAAAACTCGAGAACTGCTGAACCGATTTAGCTAATTTTAGTACAGAGAAGGTTAAAAAGATGGAAAATAGAAAAAATGCTAGGAATATAGTAAAACAATAATTTAGTTTTCCCTTAGAAACTATTCTTACCTGTCACACATTTGTTGATCGTCCTGTCATTCAGAAATCATATTAAATTTAAAGTAATACTTTGCTTTTATTTTTAATTTGTTTTTGTCATTTTTATATTGACAACCAACTAATGACTAGAAGCTAGAGACAAGAATCAACGCACTGATGACCAAAGAGAGAGACTGGGCAAGAAAATAGTCCTATTGATAGCAATAGGACTATTTTCAGAATTGCGTTCTTTATCGAATGACATAATAATAAAACCTTATTCATATCGAGCATTTTTTGTTAATTACTAATTCCGTTTGTTTTTTTTCAAGTTTATTTTATTAAAAATTTTAGCTTTTTTATCTATCAGTTGAGACAGTCCGAAGTCTGCTGGGTCAGCTAGTCTTTGATAATAACGAAGTGGGATCTGTTACTACGTCAGCTACGGCGTAGAGTTATTCCGTATTTCGTTATAGAAAATTCTACACGAAGCGAAAAAAAAATGTAAGAAGAAAGATTAGAATAAAAATTGTAAGTGTCATAATTCATATTTCAGTTATGGTTTTCTATGGAATTACTGTATTCGTCACAATATCAAATCACAAAGTTGCATGAAAGTCATTGTAAACCGAAGAAATCTTAAAGCTTAAAAAATTTTTTATCGTGTTTCATCTTAATTATTATTGTAACGATATTACGGTTATATCACAGATAACATTAGTCTTTGTTAAAAATAAATTTCGCACCTTCGCCGCCCGTTATCATTAACTTTTATAGCTACATTACTTCACTTTGTTCTTAGGAATTATTTTCCTTTGATTCCTTTCTTATAAATGCTTAATATATTTTATTACTGAGTATTTGATAGCAATATCGGTGAATATTTTCCGTCTTATACAAATACTTTTTTCCTATAAATAAAATCCTTATCCATCAAATTTTCTCCTTCAGATTCGTGAGACGTTTGCATATTTAAAGGAATAATAATTACAGTGAAATCTGTAGTAGCAAAAAAAATATGTTTAAAAAAACAAACACAGGAAATGTGTCTATGAAGCGAATAATTGTTTGTGAAGGTTACGGTGTATATTTTGGTAAATTATAGAGCAAGAAACTCATTTTATAGACCCGTATGGAAAGTTCCATCGTAACGTTTTAGCTTCAAATTGTACTAAGCACGCCATGTTTCAACCTTGTAAGTTGATTTTATCTCTACTATAACTATTCATATTTCCTTTAAATAAAATTAAAAATATTGTAGCGCGTATAAAAATAAACGTTTACCTCTTTTGGCTCTTTCACCGTATTAATTAATTCAAGAACGTGAAAAACTTCAATGAATTATTTTTCACAGAATTCAAATTATATTTTTTCCTCTTTTAATATGTGGTTAAAGTGTGGTACGTGGTGGTGTCTAAAGGCTTATTAATCGGTGTTGTAAACACGTAACATTCTAAGACAATGGCAGCAACACAATCTTTGTAATAAACATTTTGCAATATAAAATTTTTATAAAACTTGCGTTACGTAATTATTGTTACCACTTTTATACGTATATGAATAGGAATACGTATTATAAAATGTATGCAGTTAGTTGTTAAAATACTTTGTATATGTATACATATATAATTTTTACCAACGCTGCATTATATGTAGACGTTTGTTTGTTTAACTTCAGCTCAGTAGTCCGGGGTTATTAAGAATTGGACTAAGGTAAGCCCCACCTGTCGTAGAGAGCGATCATAAAGGTCTTTGAGTTCACGGTCTTGGAGGGTGGCCTTTATCGCTCAATAAGCGAGCCGAATGGGAATGGTGAATATGAAATGGTATCGTATTTCATTGCACAGCAAAGGAGATATGCAAACCTTCTGAGACCTTTCTAAACATAGTACGTAATAGCACCTGTGCGTTCCGTAAGTCAATTCTTTTTTGCTAAGATAATTGTTGAGAAAGCTTTATTAAACAGCTATAATGAAAATTAGTTTTCCCCTTTTCGTTTAAGGTCTAAATATAAAATTATTTTACTTTTGATTTTTCGTTAGACAATACTTAATATGCGCAAATATTCATGGATGTTTTTTCATATATATGGTATAATGTATTTCATATGTATTGAATATCAGAACACATTAAGGAGCCACACATTTAAAAGATTGTCTAATTCGAGTACTAAGTTTAAACGTTTTTATAAAAGAAAGTCGTGTTAGTTACAATGCTTATAACTCGAGAACGGCTGAACCGATTTTCATGAATTCTATGTCTTTGGATTTGTCTTCGTCGGGAATAAGCTATAGGATATAAAATTTTATTTCACTGAGTAAAAATTCCAAACTCGTGCCGTTTTTTTTTTTTCAGAAAAATCGGACTAACAAAAATGCCATTCAGATTTTTTCGATTGGATCCTCCGTTGTCGAGTTATAATTAAAAAACGCTTTTGACATGATTTGACATTTTGTTGTGACTAAATCATTCAAATCACTCACTCACTCACTCACTCCTTTGGCTCAGCAACCCGAAGTGGGTCTTGGCCGACGAAACAAGAAGTCTCCAGCGTTGCCTGTTCTGTTCTGCAGCAACAACAAAACAGGCAACAGGAACGGGCAAATCATTCAAATAGAAAAGAGTATTTACATGTTTATAAAAATTAAATAGTAGGAATTATTCATGATTACAATCTAACGCAATTCAGTTAAAATCATCTAGAAAATAATATTTGGGACTTTATTTGTTATTTTCATTTATTTATTAGTATACTACCGGACTGGCAAACTTTGTTACGCCTAACATTCAATGAATGAGTAGATTCAAGATTTTATGATTTTTTTAATGAATTTAATGATATTTGTGTTTTTGTATTGTCATCGTCGAGAATAGGATAATAATTATTAATAATACAATATTTTATCAAATAATAAAGATCGATAAATCCCATGTATTTTGTTGTACTGATATAATAAAAAAAATGGCATAATTTTGTATTTATCTTAAAATCACTAACCTGTCCATTTATTGACTGTTAGGTGGACCAAAGGTCGCCGGTACCGCTAGCATCTTAATAAAATGATAAGACGTTCTTTATTTAACATTACATTACCGATACATGTGGTAAATGGGTGGTGAAATAGCATCGGTCGCTCCGATTGGCATCGGATAAAGCAGTAACAACCCTCGCGTGTGCTACAACGCTGCATTTTGCTCGAAACCGTTTTTACTTTACTACACAATGGTCCTGTACTATCAAAAGGTCACGATACGTAAATAAATCTGCGCTTCCTGCCCCAGCGCCGTGGGGAAGGCACGGCCTAATTGATCTACTGAAAGATTATGTAACTTAATTAACGTTTTTTTCCTATAGATATATTGATTTGATCTAAAATACGTATTATAATGTAATAGAACGGTGTATCTTGTCCGCGTAACTGCGTACTAAATACCCAGGTTATTAAATCTAGAATTAATTGAAAAGTCACTGTGATTATTTTTCATTTTTAAATCGTCACTTTTAAAATTTACGCGTAATTAAAATATGGTTTACGTACGATTAGGCAGCATGGTCTTAAAAACTCAGCCTATTCCCAAGAATGGTACAAAGGAAAAAATTTAAAACAAGGCTTGCCTTTTTTTAAACACATAATATGTACATAAAAACAACAAAATTACGTTTATGTATATCATTCGTAGGTCATAGACTTTTTTTAATTACTTTTTATACAAATAAAAGTTAAAAAACATTTTTTTTTGATGAAGCATATTTTCTGTGTGAAGATGAGAGAAAACGACTTCAGGAAAAAGGTACGCTTCTGACCTTTCCTACACAATGCGATCGCAATCACCCCCAAAATTAGGGAGGCTTATGTTACACAATGGACATCAATAGGTTAAAATTATAAATTACTTTACATTATAAATATCAACATTTGTTAATATACTATATTGAAATGAATCACTGTGCTTATATACAACATATTTCTTTTTTCAAACCTGTAATTTACTTAATACGTTATAGTTCTTTTAACATAAGATTGTAAAAAAATTATGCTGGGTTTCTCAAAAGATTAAATTATTATAAAAAATATTTACTTGATCTTTTTTTAATTTTGTGCCAATTTAAACTCATAAAATTCATCTAATTTATATGATAACCACAAATTTAGCGCCGCCAGCAGCTATCAAGGTTAATGGAATTAGATGATAGTTTCGAGGAAATTGCAATACTCACTGAAGTATGAACATTAACGAAAACGAGAAAGTTTCGAGTTCATGCATATATTTGCAAATATACAGAAACTCAAACATTACAAAACTCTTTTTTAATTTTGATAGAGACATCAACAAAATCGCAATTTGAAATCCAGACTTCATAGTAATCTACTAATATGTAACCTTTTATTATTTTTTAGATACATTAAGAACTAGTATAATAAACATAACTATTTTATCTACGGATAACACGTCTACAAGTTTTTCAAATATTAGCTATTAGTATCGTCTATAATTTGGTAAATAGTTGTTTTTATTACGATTTTTTTCTGAAGTTGTACGAAAAACTGTACATTATTAATTTAACATTTCAACCTCTACGCTAATGGCCTCTCGAAATATACTTTGTTTTATGCGGGTAATTAATTGTATCTGTATAATTTTATAAAATAAGCAATACAGTAAAACCGCCTCGAGGCCCGTTTGTGATTGTTTTGCCTTTCTTTATAAAATATATTACATAACGCTGTTCAAGACAATGAAAGAAGAAATTAAATACGAATATAAAAAAGCAATTTTAATATACTTTCAATTATTAAAGAAGATATTGTAAACATCAAAGGTTATGAACAATGCTCTAACTGTCCTAGATAACTAAGTGATTATTGCAACGACGTAGTTTCTCAAGAAGGTCTCTAATAATGCATAAAGAAGAAATGTTCTCTTTTCTTCTTTATGCATTGTAAATATTTTAATGTAATATAGGCAATTCTATAGCAGCAGTAACCATCATATCTTTTAATAATTTTCGAAGTCTTTGTTTGTAATAAATAACATATGTTGTTTGCGATAAGTAGAAACTCAAACTATAAACTTTTTACTAACATGTGTATAACAACGAAATTCAGATCAAAACAATTTTCGTATAAATATAATGAAATGTAAGAGTACTATCGGTTGAAGTTATTTTACACGCAAAGTGCTTTACCTAAGACTTTGTTAACTTTTATTCGATGGAATGCCCTTAGGGAAAGTACTCATAAAAGACCTTTTAGTTATAAACTTTGAATTGTAACTTTCAATGTAATACACACGAAAAATGGTATTGGATGAATATTTTATAGTTAATCCGAAACTGGGATGAATTTTCTTTCCATTATTTTAACCATATAGTATTTTTACTACGTAACTATAAGAATTTACTGATTTTTTTTTCGTCTGGAATAAAGGCGACGTTACAAAGCTATTTCGCGTGTCAGATAACCGTTTAATGGCCAATGTAGTACTTTCACATAGTAGCGAACTGCAAAGAAAATGGTCATGTTGGATGCTATAAATACCATCGGTATGATTTATGACGTCATGGGCGGGGCTGAGGTGGAGTAATGCGCAAATTACGAATCTGTTACTTAAGGCACCCCTGATTGATGGATTTGTAAAGAAAAAATCATTAATCTTATACTGCATATTCTTATGAGTTACCGTTATTCTCAATAAACATTTTGATAATAATAATTTTATGTAATTACTTAAAAGTTATATCATTTATACATATATATACTTAAGTAATACGGTAAGTTAAAATAGATGAAAGCACCACTTTACTCAAGGGGTTTTATTTCTTTGTCAGCTGTCTCGAATTTTTGGGAAGACCTTCAAATGTGTCTGTTCTCTTAGAAGGTATATCTTCAATAACATTTATTTGGTTATTATAAGCGTTTAACGCATAAATATTTCGCTCTAAAACTTTATTTGTTAGATATCAAAAAATATTAATATTTTTTATACGTATATAGTGAAAGATGTTTTTTAATAAACCGAGGGCTTATTAATATGTGTTGTAAGTTGAGCAACAAGTTTTATATCTATAATATAATAAAACATACGAGGTAAAAGGAAGCTGGAGAATTATTTAAAAGACAAGGTAAAGATGATAGACTTGCAGAACTTATATCTGGTATTATGTTTAGACCGTAACAATATGAGGATTTATTCATGTGCAGGCATAAGAAACGAATTTTTATCTGCATTATTTTATTTTATTTAAAAAAAAACTAACATGAATAAGTAAAGACATGATGTGAGGTGATTTGAATGTCGCAGATCCATAAATTTTTAACTTAATTACGATAATCTTTATTGCTAAAAATACCTACAAGATATCAAGACAGATTTATGTCTTTTTAGTATGTTAACTAAACATTACTGAATCAACTTTCAAATCAGTTTTACAGTTTAAAATTCCAATCGAAATGAAAACATTTTCTTGAATAAAGTCATGATTTTATAACAATTTCATATTTATATACCTCATTGCAACTTCTTGTTTAACTTCCGTGAGCTAGTTATTATTAATTGTAAGTTTTAATTAACACCACACCTATAACATGGAGTAAATAGATAATTATTGAGGCACTGAACATACACGCTTCTACAAGCTATGTAAAGGTACATAGTTAACAAAATTTAGTTCGTATTGCATTAAATTTAAGTAGTTATCGTGTAAATTGAAATTAAATTCTTACGTGTATTATATAACGAAGTTGTGTTGTATCGTGCACAGACCAACTTATCTGTACTTAAAAATAAACTAACCACATTTTCAGTATCTACTTTTTTTTAAATTATCTATTTAACTATTCATAAAGAGAACGGCTATTAGAGAAAACATTAGTTTATATCTTAGAGCAAATTTAAAAAAAGAATCATTTATTATTACTAAGGCAATGAGAGAGTTACCGATAGTAATGCAATTAAATAATATTTATCTTAGCGAAAAATATACAAAAAACTAAAAAAAAATTATGTCGTGAGGTGATAAAAAAAAATAAAGTAATATTCACAGGAAACAAAGTAATTCAATGTAATTAAAAATTATTTTGTGTACTTAACCTGCTAATAGTTTATAATTATTTTACTTCACTGAGTTATTTACTGGTGAAATGTCCCTGTGGCGGGAGACCGTATTGGTAAATAGATACTACCGCTACTTCCATTTTTACCGCCCAACAGTAATATGTAAACATTACTGTGTTCTGATTTGAATGGAGTAGTAGCTAGCTAGTGAAATTGCTGGGATGACGAACCTTAACGTTGCTTAAAAGTAATACATTTTCTATGGTATGTTAAGAAAATATTATAAAAACACCTTGCATAATTTATTTAAACTAGAGATAATATACAATAACTTTTAAAGGTTTATTTATAGAAGCAAATAAAATGCGTCAGCGCCTTCATTAACTTATTCAGAGATTGATTGTTCTTTGTTGGCCTCGGTTAAACTAATGCTAGTTTGACCCCACCACTGACACCTGAGCATTAAAGCCTTGACGTCAGCATTTCGCTTATCGCCTGTAACAAGCAACCGAAATTGATCACTATCTTGTAATAAATGATTTCAAAATGACAAATAATGCGACGGAGTTATTATTCGTTCGATAATAATTTAGTAAGCACTGAAAATTATATTCGTATAAGAACATAAAATGTATTTTGACTATAAAGCCGTGATAGCTCAGTTTGTAAGGCTGTCTAACACGCTATATGTCTCGAGAAGGCACGAGTTCGATCCCCACCCACTAGGCTTGAGTTTCGGGTGAAAAAATCATTTTGAGGAAACCGACATGTTCTAAGGAATAACTTTTGTGAATGTGTGACATTTGCGAATCCTCACTTGATCAGCGTGTTAGATAATAGGCAGCAGTACGAACATTAGGTGACCTGTTTATTGTACTGCAGTGTACATATAGGATAAATGTTTAACCAGCTTGTATACTCACATAAATCACCATTTAAACACAGAGATAAAAAAATTATTTTTATTGAACATTCACTAATAATTAGAGAAGATGTCATAGACTCGACAGACACGGTAATTTCTATGGATAATTTTTGTATTACTATCATCGTTATTGCTGCTAATGTTGATACAAAGTCTCTAGCTTAGACATTTGACTTTTTGTACATGAATATCGTGGTAAAGTAATAAAAAGTTATTTGTTGTATGTTGTATAATACGAACACTCATTTAAATTTTATTTATTTGTCCAGTTTTGAAAGGCGTTATTGATGTTTTCATTAGTTCGTACCAAGCAACTGCTTTTATGGTATGCAAATTTAATGAACGAGGATATGTTTATACGGTTTCAGGAAAACATGAATCGCTTTTATTATCACATTTATAATGAACTGAATCAGAAAACTTTCGTGTTTATTTATCACACCCTACGTACGGTTGAGTCATCAGTCCGTGATTCTCCTCTCTTTTGACGCATGCGGTTATTTTGAGAAGTATTCGTACAGTGCAACCGTTGCGTATTGATCAGATCCACATTAATATTATAAAGGAAAAATCCAACCAAAAAATCGAAATCCTTATGTATTCATAATTCATATTTATTAATAAATTAATTAAACAATGATTATAGAAAAATTATGTTTAAGAAACTCATTTGAAAAAATACGGTCTGTATTATTATTTACTTTAACTGCCTTTTTAGCAAAGCACTTCGTTTTACAACACGGAGGTACGCAAATCGATTCTATGCAATTTAGTTTAAAGGAAGAGTTGTATTAATATCATATAAAATTACTATGTTCTGGGTGTTGACATTTATGTAACAAGATAATTCTAGGCGATTATGGTTTAACATCACTTATACGATTTAAAATTGAGTTGAAATTTTAACTAATTGTAGATTAAAAAAACATTGTATATAATGCGACATGTTTGTGTGTAAAATTTATGTAATTTATAGTGGTACACGTCTTATCTAATTACCGTTTATTAATCTGCCAAGGCAGCTGACTGTCTGTTATTCCGACCGTGACACGTCAGAGATGCGCAGACGCATCGAATCCGCCCACACAAAGCTCGCAGTATGAACAAAGCCCGTCGCTCCCCAGTTCAGTACACGCGGGATCTTCACACGGGGCACAAGTCTCAAAAGAAAAGTTCATTATTTAAGTTTTATTACATCAAAAGGAACTTTAACTATCATATCTCCAGGTATACTTTTGATCCATTTCTATTAGAATACATTTTACTATAATTTTGTAATATATGAATAATTATACATTTCTGTTTTCCGGAACTTAACAAGTCTTTTCACAAATTCGAATAATTTACGAACACTTTAAAACATACAACAAAGTTAACATTTTAAATAATTTAAATTCTTGGCCTTTATAACAGATTTTTAAGCAGCTAAGCTATAATTTTGTAATTTAAAAGGAAGTTAGGTTTTATGCAAGGATAAAAAGCTTAAAATTTTCTAACATTTTTAAAATCCGGTGTTCTTTTATATGTTAATAGACTGAAAAAACACAAATTCAAAAATAATTAACTTTCACAATATTTTGAAACATTTCGAAACATCTCTAAGAATATCTAAATATAGAAAGAGAAACTAGAGAACAACGGACATTTGTCAATTTTGTTGGATTGTGTAGTCTTGTAACAATAACACTGTTTTCAAAAGTAGAATTTATAGAAAATGCTAGCACTGGATGTTCATCGAACTCTCCCTAAAATTCTTCAGAGACGTAAATTTAAATACAGTCACAGCTTCCCGTTTCTGGCGCAGCGCCAACCGCGGCTTACATTTCCATCAACTGTGACTTTTCGTTTTAGTTTTACAACGAACAGAATAATTCCAATGCGAACTTTATTTGTTTTACCTTAAAATAGATTTATTGATTATTTGGAACTATGTTTCTTAAACTCGTTCTCATAAATTTTACTAATAAAAAATAGGTAGATATTTTTTTGTATAACACGATTTTAGAGTAATACGGTTTGCATATTTTTATAGATAAAAGTAATCTAAACAAGATGTCTGAATCAAAAAACTTAGAAGCCGGTCAGCAGCTCGTTAAGAAGACAATGGACGAATTAATTCAACAAAAACAAACTAAGGAGAAAGTAACTATTCAGGCGAGGCAAGAGTTTCGAGAGCACTACGAAGAGAGCTATGAAGAAGAGTTCGAAGAGGAGACTTTCATCGATGAGTTTGGAAATAAAACCACTAATAGTGTAGAAACAAGTAGTGAGAGCAAAGAACATTCTAAAAGCGCTGATGTTCAAGTGAAGGCTACTGGACTTAACGCCGAACAACTCAAAGCACTTACAGAATGCGCCAACGCCGCTGGTCAACTGGCGCTCACGTCGGAGCCCGCAAACTAAACCATGTAATTAAAATTATTTTATAGTATGCGATATAAACTTGTAGTCAGTTTTCTAGATATCTAATGTCCCGATTAGTTAGAAAATTTTACAAATTCACTTCGGTTTGTTGTTCGAGTTAAAAAAATACTCTGAAAATCTTCTGTTCCCGAATTTCTCCTACAGTTTTACCATTTAATTTCATACGTTGATTTGAATTTTAAACGTTGAATATTTATTAATGTTATCAATTTGTTTCAGGTGTCATTTCATAGTGCAAGTGGTGGTAACGAAAGTGTGATAAAGACTGTGTCAAGTGTTCCTTATTAAATGTTATTATAAATATAATCTTGCCGTTGTAAAAAAATCAATAAATGTATTCAAATAACAATGGTGTATTGAATTAGTGTTGGGAAATAAACGGTACTATTTCAGCTGTTTTAGGAGAATACATGAAAATGGAAGAGGAGGAAGACGAAAGAAAAATCCGTAGGCATAAACTGGCTGCTTTTAGTTCGTTAAACGCACGTATCGTTCAATCCTCATTAGAGGAAGGTTTCTTACGGCAGCAAATATCATCCGAATCGGCTGAAGCTAACACGTCTAGTATTTCAACAACCCAATTCAGCGATAGGAGTTTCGTATCCAAAACGAGCACATTCTCTCGAAGTGGCACTTCAAGTTCTAGTCAAGAAGAATGTGAGTTGGCACAGACAACGGTAATGGGCGGTAAATTTCTAGCAGCGACACGGGTAGAGTCGGCTCGTTCCATGGAGAGCCTCCGCCCTAGTAAAGAGTCGTCGCCGGCCAGGCCAGCCAGCTCCTGCACCACGGTCCGAGTGCATCGCAACTCGTTTCTAACAGCTAGCGAGAGAGACGTGCGGGAGACGAGGGGTCTGCCCGCGCGCCGAGCCCTGTCCGGTGAGGATATGGGGAATTCCGCTGAAAAAAGACGCGGCTTGTTCGCTGGCACTGAACGAAGAGCGTTACAGCAGCTCAGCCTACCTCCACCAGAACGTCGTCTTACAATACTTAGCCCTCACAGCCCCCTCGCATGCACGGAACTGCAATGGCCTACGCCGTCGGGTATACGTGGTAGACGGAAGAAAGGAATGGTTCTGCCCAAACTGATATTACCACGCAGCGATTCAGACGGATCAGAAGTGTTTTTTGAAAGGTGCCTAACTTTTTATGTATTATCGTATTTTTTTATTTTTGTTTACTCTGAAAAACTTTTTTATATTAAACTAATTAAAACGATTAGTTAGCATCCTGATAAATGTGATCAAAATTATTTATTATTATGTGTTAGCAAATTAAAAAACGAAATAACCTATTCATAAATGAATACAAAAATGGTAAACTTTCGAAGACAAACATGTTCGAAACAACGTTCATGAGTAATAAAACGCTAACAAAGTTTGTTTACTCTGTACCGAAATATTTGCGCGGATTGGTACACTTGGTTTTTGTGTATAAAAAGTTTTCAATTCGCGTTTCCTGTTTGTTGGTAAATCTCTATTGCCCGAGACCATCAAGGTGACTATCACTGCAACCCTCTATTTCTACGGCCTAACAGTGGTGTGCATACATTTGCATACATATATTTCTTCGTATTAAGGACGCTACAGCTAGTGGAACTATTGGGTATCATGATATATCTTATGTATCAAGTTAACGAGCACAATATGGGGCATATATCATTCTATCTAGCATTACGTTGTTCAAGCGTATTATTAACAAGGTATACGTTTCACTAGTCGAATAAAAAATATGTACGGTATCTAATATCAGTCTGTTATACAATTAAACTAAATCGTTAGCTATTTCTGTAAAAAGGCCGTACAGCCTTCAACATATCAAAGAAATATGGAACTGGAGCATTATTAAAACTTATGATTATAAACCGTAATTCAGACGCGACGTCAGTGACGTGGATTAACAAAAGAACATTTTAATGTTCATCTCAACTACGACTACAACACGGGCAGAAAGTTGGATAAAATCCAAATACATTTTGCTTTATCGGTCGCACACTGACTAAATCAACAAACACGCGATGTGAATCATTAACGTTTTATTTTTAAGAACACAAGTTGTACAGGTAACTATAAAAATTGTTTAATGTTGCCACCTTCTTCGTATATAAGAAAAAAAGTTTTAAAATTTGTTGAAAATTACAGCTTTTACTTAATTATATTACTTTAACTGATGTGGTGCTAGTAAAGGTGATATACACAGCATCTTATTGCACTCGTCACCCCAGCATTATTACTAGTTTTAACAACTTTTGATTCAGAACGTTGTTATGTGAGCCGAAGAAGTTGTACTAGAATATAAATTAAGGTCTAAGTCATGGTATAACAAAATCCTTTTAATAATAAAAAATCTGGAATTCATACTTAATCAATTAGTTGTTGTTTGCGTTAAAAAGCAGTTTTTCTTGTACGACTACAAAAAAAATAATAGTACGGTATATGTGAAATTCAATTAATTTTAATCAAACATACATGTTATTAGCAAACATTTACTATGATTGCGTTCCGTGATTGATTTTGGATTATTTTAATCTATAACAAACAACACCGATTGAATGCAAGGAAAATAAATATTATAAATAGAGTTTTCGTTAACTGTTTATTGTTAACTTTATAAATCATATTATTGTCGTTTGTAAGTTTTTTCAATAGTTTTATTTTGAAACTATCTCTGAGTATATTAGCATTTTAACTGAACCACAGATTAGCTGAAGTAAATATATTTTCGTCTGCCCCAGTTTTTACATGATTTGAATTTCGGAGTAGCTTGTTTATACAGTTTCTATATCATGTTTTCTTAATAAAATATACTCTCTATTTTTATTTCAAAGAGATGACTGAAGGGGAATATCAATCTTGTTGACGTTAATACCTACGTCTATCACGCAATCGCGTGAGAACTGAAAAGGCTTATTTTTGTTTAAAAAGAGGTCTTTTTATCAAGAAAAAAAATTGTTGTGCTTTTGAGATATTTATAGTAGCTTTTTTGGGAATGTGTACAAAGTCGTCCTAAACTGTGACCTAAACAAAATTAAAATTGTTGCATTCTCACAAGATAAAAATTGATGATGGCTCAGTTTGTAATGCGGTCGAAAGCGCTATAGGTCTTGAAGAAGTGCCGGTTAGATCCTCACTGAGCTTGGTTTTCCAGTAAAGGAAAATATTCAGGAAATCGACATGTTTCAAGAACAACAGCTTTTGTTAATATGTGACGTCAACCAATCCGCATTTGGCCAGCGTGGTGGATAAAAGCTACGATTCTTTCAATGTGAAAAGACCCGAGTCCCAGCTATGGGAACATTGACTTGTTTATTATTATTCTTCCTTTGTCCTTCTCATTTTCCCAATTTATTTCTTGAGGTTGGGGCAGTGTGTTAGTCTCCATCTGTACTAAACACACTGCTAGGGTTATTGGCTATGGTTTTTCCAGCCGGCCGCCTGCCTGACGCTAAC
>DWHU01000705.1:0-16307 GCA_018247975.1 Parides photinus | reverse complement strand
CTTTCTTGTCTGTTTCATCCCCTTTGTCTTTCTTATTGTTATCTCATTTATTCTCCATTCCATTTCCTTTTGTCATGCATCTCGCTAAAACAAGCCCGTCTGTCAGGCGGGATCGTAGTCAAGCGCTAGTCTATAAAGATTAAAAAAAAAATAAGGAAGGCGCACACCGTTCGGCATTGCATGTGCATGTTAGGTCCGTATAGGTAGAGTTAATACACCACCGCAAGTCACGTTGCACTCAGCGAGCTGATCGTGTGCGTGGTGCATCCTAGTTGAAACGTGGTAGAGCTTGTGCCGTTACTGCGTTAAGCGAACGTATCGAATTACATCACAGCTAATAGAATTCCGAGATCGGCACGTTAAACACATTACCGCTTTCATATAGGGTTCCACTCATGGCTTTGTATTTAGCAATTGAAGAAGATAAATAATTGCGATCCTTGTTTATATTTGGTTTTAGAGGGAAATCTTTGAAAAGATACCCTGTCTTCTGGGTAGGGTTATGTGAAGATTGTTATCCATTAAATCCTCTTCGGTCTTCGGAAACGTCAAGGGTCTCCGTTCGGAACACAATCCTCTGATAGATTTCCTTGTCTTGTCCAATCCAGTGACCGACAAAATAATTGTGAACCTTATACTTAACGATACTCAAGTAGTCGTAGAAGCGACGGCTGCATCCCTCACACGAGTGTATGTCTACGAAGGCGCGTGAAGAGCACTCATGGTCCCGTGCTGCGCTTGCACTCAGCCCAATTCACTTGCACCCGGCTCCTAGAAGTGTACGCGGTCGCGTCCGTCCTTGTACTTTTGTAAAGCAAAGTATGTAATTGTAATAACACAGCCCACACACAACACAAACACTTAGTGAAAACTGTCCTCAACAAGACTAGACAATATTTCGATCCACGTTGCTTAAATGTCAACTTACCAATTCAATTCAGATATCTGTATATTGATGATTTCATCTTTACCGGATTAATTTTACTGGAACTGCTTTTCCGCTATTACTGAGGCAAGCCTCTTTCAATGGAATCACCTCTACAATATTATTTTTACGACCGTGCAAACCAACATACTAGCATGATGTACTTTTTACCAATCTTCCACGTAAACTTTAAGTACTCGTAGAATATCTTTATTAAATATCGCCGCCGGTAAATTGATAAATAAATGAATAATGTTTATAAATTCAAATGTATATACGCGCACTTAACGCTAACCTTCGACTGGCCGGGTGAGGGGTCCATCGGACCACCCGTACACGACGCTATACATTAAGCGTCAGTAATAACTGGCGTAACACCGTGAAGAGCAGGTTGTCAGGAGGGATTCACTACCCCCAGCGTGAAGAATTGACGTAAAAAGAGACGCGCACATTTGTAACGATTATCAATATAAATTTTTACAAAAAATAAATCCTCGAAATCAAAACGTTGTAGATATCAGTGAGAAGTTGATGGCGGCCAGGGTGTCACCCCGTGAGTTGCTCTTAATAATGTAGCCGGTGATGGGTTGCAGGCATTGACGAGGCCGCTAATTGCATTTTAATAGCGCCGGCTCACGCTGAGGTCTCGTGCGAGTGTCGCCCGGTGTGGCTGCTTTACACAACTTGTTGTACCTTAGCGGCTACTGCGACGGCTGAGACCACGTCCAGTCTGCTTCCTTCACAAAATGACTTATCACTTTACATAGCCGTAGATAGCTTAGCTTGTAAGGCGGTCGAACGAGTTACACGTCTCGAGGAGAGGCGGGTTTGAAGCCCGCCGAACACGAGCTTCCTGTGAAGGAGACCGACATGTTTCAAGATCAGTAGCTTTTTTAGTTGTGTAACATCCGCTAAACACACACTTGGTCGATAATAGGCTAAAGCTTTGTAATTTTAAGGTATGGTCGGTCCCAACAGTGGGGACAATACGTGGATTTTGTTATTATTTTCTATTATAATTTATTCCCCTGCTGATCTTTGTTAAAATATTATCGGCTATTTGGAGACAACACTTCCTCATTTACAACGCTAATAAGAGAAATAGTATGATGTTAAAGTATCGTTCCTGTTACGAGGAAAGTCACCAGCTTTAGTCGTGTTGTGATCGCACCCGCAATGTTGATAATTGAAAGTATTTAACCTTTGCACCAGCAAACGCCGCGCCGCAACCAGTTCAACATCCGGTGACTATTGAACGAGTTCGCGGACGATCTGAACTGCTCGATTTGTATGCGACGAAGTTTCACTTAACATTTCGTTAGCGGCGAGCGAGTCGCGCGGAGCCGGCGTACGTTCGCTGGGCCACTTTCCCGCGCACCATTGACCTGCTTATGTATACAAGAAGAACGCGATTGTTGTTAGAGGAGTTTCATTGCCCGTAGCGCTTTCCGGTCGACGTCTGCACGGCGGCATTTGAACAGCAAGCCAACCTCACTGCCCCCGCGTTTGATTCTCTGGTCACCTCTTACTAATATACACATACACGGCAGTATTTAGAACGCCGATCCTCGGCCACGTTGCTTCTTAATGTCTTCTGAAGAGTTTTAACTTGCTGTAAACACAAATTTTTTCCTCTATATCCGACGCTCGAGAGAATTAAAATGTTCCAGATATTTTTATATGTAGTTACAGCTCAATCACTCATATCTATTCCAACCGGCTGGGCCAGGTTATCGCTGGCGAAAAATTATGTGTCCTTTTCTTGTTGTTTCCGTACCGAGGTTTCGAGGAGTCGGAATTATTCCAGCCACTGCTCTCCACCATCGCATTACACGACCGCAATGCCAAATTTCATTCTCACCTTCTAAATCACTTGCGATCCTCCACTGCACGTTTTAGGCGCAACTATTTCCACGCACATTTACTTCGTAGAATTATTTATCATCAGCGGTACTTCCTGTCCTTCGAAGCAAGAAAATTCTAGAAAAAAGTTTACTTTCTTTTTAAAGGTCCGCAACGCAGCCGCGACTTCTAAGATATTGCAACTGTCTTTGGGTAGTGATCACTCTCCATCATGGTAACTGTCTGCTAGTTCCCACACTAACTATAAATGAAAACCAGTCCACGATCGATGTCGGGCGGTAGTAACTGATACGCAGAGGATGAAAATGCCTCAATAATTGTTATCGTACCGTATAATCCTTACTCTTCAAGGCTACATTAGGATAGTTAACGTTATTATATATCGAAAACAAAACAACGTGGTGTTGTTTGAATTCGCAGCCGTGTGGGGCAGCAGCGAGCGCGATGTCCAAGAAGCCGGCGGCGCAGCCCACGCTGCACAAGGTGATCATGGTGGGCTCCGGCGGCGTGGGCAAGTCCGCGCTCACGCTGCAGTTCATGTACGACGAGTTCGTCGAGGACTACGAGCCCACGAAAGCGGACAGCTACAGGAAGAAGGTACGAGTTTGATCAGCTTCCTTATTTTCAATCAGCCGCTATGTAACTGTTTTGGATTTTATAGTTCGACAGGACCGTCTCCAAAACTAGACCAAAACCTCTAAAATTTTTGTGGCTGCGATTCGTGAGACGCACAGACACGATCTTGTTATTGATTTCAAATGAATGCGTAAAGGAGTTGTTAACACACCCTTTACCGTCGGTAATGGTAGTGCCTCAAGAACTGGATCCACAGATACAAGTGACAAACACATGAAGGAAAATACAACGGCCTGGATAAGCTTTGTTAGACCTAGAGTCGAGTTTGTGTAATTCTGAAGTGGAAGCGGTGGTCCCTCATACTGCACGGGGGTTTTCGTGGCCGACCCCATTTGATTTTCTGCGAAGGTTAACATTCCGTTCTGAAGTAAATTAACTTATTTTTGTTCATACTTTCTCATGATCATCTTGAAAATTAGAATTAATAGAAATAGAAAAACTATTGTGTTACCTTACGTATTGCAATTAGAATTCTTCGATTTACAAAATACTTGCTATCACTTATACAAAACGAGCGATGGTTTAAAGTATGACAACTATAACCAATACCTTTCCGTCAGGTGGTGCTGGACGGGGAGGAGGTTCAGATCGACATCCTGGACACGGCCGGCCAGGAGGACTACGCGGCCATCCGCGACAACTACTTCCGCTCCGGCGAGGGCTTCCTGTGCGTGTTCTCCATCACCGAGCCGGAGAGCTTCGACGCAACGCAGGAATTCAGGTCGTTCAGGTTCACCAAAATCACCCGCGTCATGCTCGCCCTCGGCGTATCTTTACAGGCGTGAAATCATTTGCCACATAGATGTTAAATTCTCTAAGATTTCTAAGGTCGACCTCTGCGTCCTCTTCATCATACGGTTTCCCAGCAAGCGTTAATAACGAAGTGGAATTTTATAAATATTACTTATGAACAGATTCTATGAAAGCCACGTCGCTACAATACTCGGGTACGTAGTCGCACGCGGAGAAACGACACTAATTTATTGCCTGTGATTCCTCGGCAAAGGCTGTAAAGTGTAAATCAGAATAAGTGACTCAAGCACTAACTTGTCTCAACTCTGGAACGACGTTTGTCACTGAGTACGCGCTGACAGACGTCTTGCGAGCCTTTAGTGTTGAAACGTATTGCGAGCGCCGCGCGTGTCACGTTACAGGGAGCAGATCCTGCGCGTGAAGAACGACGAGAACATCCCGTTCCTGCTGGTGGGCAACAAGTCGGACCTGGGCGAGAAGCGGCGCGTGCCGCTCGACGCGTGCAGGGAGCGCGCGCACGCCTGGCAGGTGCCCTACGTGGAGACCTCCGCCAAGACGCGCGACAACGTGGACAAGGTGAGCGCACGCGCACACGCACACACGCACGGAGACCCCTCGCCCGCCGAACACACCGCAATCACTCCGAGTCTCCCCGTAAGCACGCCCCCACGCCGCGAGCTTCGGGAGCAGGTAGTGGCGGGCGCGAGGGGCGGCGCACCGCACGGCCTCGCCTGCCGCACCGCTTCAGCTCGCAGTAGCTAGGGCGCCTGCCGCTGTCGTTTTTGCAAATATTACTACACCGATTGACAAGTCCACCACACCGCTGTTTTTTTAGTGACGGTAAAATTAGTTACTTTTTAATACTATCCTAAGTAATATCTATTTATTCTTGTAATCTTTTGGAAGTTGCTTTTAGTTTAAATACATGAAAGTGCATACGTACAACATTTCGATAGTGATCTGCGCTGCAGTTGACATTGTGTCTTTACGGTTCTCACACCATTTGAGTATTTATCTTATTTGATTAGTTTGTGGTAGCCTTTTCGGTTAAGTGTGATAAATCTTGATAGTGTAATGGTACAGTAGAAAAAACAGAGGTGTGCGGTGGTTCTTGATTTTGGCCATAACGTTGTCCTGAAGTGGTGCCTGGTGCTCCCTGCACGCGGTCGCCGTCGGAACTGGGGGCGAAATTGTGATCGCGTCCATCGATAACACAATGACAATTAAGTACGGAAATTATACAAAAAGTTAAACTTTGTCCAACTGTAACCACCGGTAAATAATGTGTCATTACGATACACGGGCACACGCCGTTGTACATCTCCAAGCTCGTGGACGACGCAGAGACCGTCCCGCCCTGCAAATGCCTCGCTCCACAGATTCTGCAGTGTAACAAGTAAAAGTTCATTTTCAATCGACGCACTTCACGTTACTTAGATTGTGCAACTTGCAGTAGGATTATGTACAATTACACCAACTTCACCTCGTGTTGAAATAGTCAAAAGGGTAAATGTATTATACATATCACAATAATTTCTTCTAGATACTTTCTTTCACAAACGTATTAGTAACTGGAAAGGTCTGGTGCAGTCGGTGTTAAGCAATAACCCGTCGGTAGGTGTTGCTGCGCCGATTAGTCTGCTGTCGGACAGCGTGAACCGTGGCGATTGAAATCACGTGGTCATGAAACAAATCAACTTGTCGCCAGGTCAACGTCCAGTCCGACGGTCACATCACTGCCATAAATTATTCTTCGAGCCTAGTACAGAATACATATATTTCATGATTTATTAAATTTTTTGGTTGTGGATTTTAAGATTGACCTCTCATATTAGTGAGAGTTTTGGCCATAATCCACCACGCTGGCCAAATGCGGGTTCGCGGATAAAGCCGGTGATATTTAATTTCTTAAAACGCACGTTAACTGAGAAGTTATCGGTGCGTACCGGCGTCGATCCCGCGACCGCCGAACGGAGGCCGAGGATCCGAACCACTCGGCTTTCACGGCTAATCAAACATGCATTAGGTTAGATATGGAATAAGTTAAATATATGTAATGGGTGATGTTTCGGTGTGTATGTATGTGTTTTGCTAAATCCTGTCTGCATTCGGTGAAGGGTGCCCATCGCTTGTGGTGTGTGCGTGCGTGCGCCGGCTGACACTGCGTGTGTGCGTGTTCCCGCAGGTATTCTTTGACCTGATGCGGGAGATCCGCTCGCGCAAGTCGGACGACAGCCGCGCCGCCAACGGCAACGTGCGCGACAAGGGCAAGAAGAGAAAAATCAAGTGCGCCATATTGTAGGCCCGCCGCGGCCGCCGCCCGCGCCTTGACCGCGGCCCTGCATCCGTGACATGCGCCCGCCCGCTGCCGGTGCACCGAACGCTGCTCCTGATGAATCGCTCATCGCGAACACAATTCTACAATCATGTTTTCGTTATCTCACGAGCCGCTGCGTTCGTGCGCTAATATGTTATTATGTTTTGTGTTGACTTCGGCCGATTTGAACTCGAACAGCTGCCTGCGGCGACGCCCGGGGTCGCCCATCGCCCACAAAGGTTTATCTTTGCTCAAAAGAATCTGTATCGTCTTTGTAATAAGATACGCCTTTGTATCGCGAGGCCGGGCATCGCCGCCGAGCTGCCGAGCGTGTGACACTGGAGCTCGTATTCTCTCTTAGCTAGCAAGCGCTAAACGTGTCGTGGATTGCATTGTGTTTGTGAGCAGTTGTAGAAATATTTTTCCAATATTTATCGTGTAAATTCACTGCACGAGGATGAATGCATGTCTGCGTTTTGGTATTTTCTGCATTGATCAAATCGTCACTTCCGTCGCTGGCCAGTAAAATATTTCTATCAAGACTGCGAGTGAACGCGCCGGCGCATACGCACCGCCGCTCCGCACCTGTTTCTGTTACAATTAGGGTTGTATTCACTTATGAATACATTTATTTATTTAGGGATATTGTAAAAACGTTTACGAAGTAATTGATCGATTTTCCGTTAGAAAATTGTATTTGTTATTATTTGATATTTTATAATAAAACGAGTGATTGCGTGCGGGGCGGCGGCCCGGTAACATTAGCGCTTGTTGTCTGCGTCCGTGTGTACTGTCGCGGCGAGCGGGTCGGCAGTCGTCGCGAGGTTGGATATTACCTCTGCAGTGTGTCCGTCTGCTTCAAATTTAAAGATTCTTAAAAGCGTTTGAGTCTTCCAGTGCGCGAGTAATGCGTTCAAGCGGAAGTCCGCCCCGCCCCGGCACGCCGAGAATGTGGACATGGAAACGAGAGTGTAGTAAAAATAACTTGGAGGTAATATGCAACCACGACGCCGAGGTCCCACCGCGACTGTTTCGCTTTTTGTTGTAAGCAATTTATATTTATTGTTCGTGTGGGATGGCCTTTATCTTTATATGCTAAGTTTACGTATGTTTTTATCTATTTAAATAGCATTATTTACGATACGAAACCTTACAATCATTCCTACATCAGTTAGATATTTGCTAGTAACTCTAATCATAACGAACTTGTACTCCATTTCGGCGTCTATTTATGCATGGATAAGGCGCGCACTTTAGCGCGTAACTATCCAATTGAATATTAATGAACATAACAACCGGTCCGCAGCATGTCACCTAGATGTAATAACATTTTTATATGTATCAAACGAACAATGCGTATTTGGTTAGCTTCCGTAAGTGCTGCGGCCGTTACTCAGCTGCTTGCACGTTGAGATCTACTACACCAGCACTCGTGCATTAACCACCACAGGGACCTCCCCGCACGCCGCGTCCGCCGACACCGAGCATAATAATTGTAAAATAATAATGAACCATCAGTAAACGATGTGTACACTTTTTTAACTTTTTTTTATGGCTCTAATGTCAACAACTCAAACCAGACGCGCTCACGGCCCGCGGTGCCTGCTTCTGTCCAGGTGGATAGCTTGAATGTGTCAAAGATGTGATCATTTTATGATTACCAGAACTAGGCTCCGAACGGATCGTGCCCACCAGCGGGTAGATCTGTCCATCTGCCGCATAACAATTATGAAGACATGTTGTAATAATGAACAGTTGCTTTGCGAACTGCCAGTTGTCTGTAAGTTAGCTATGTAGTTTAGCTGTACGACCAAGTGTATTTCCGCTGCATATGTCCGACAGCACCCGAATAAGTTTACTATAATGATGAAGACGAGCAAAAATATACATATATTTGAAACTACAGATCCGTGCGTCTCATTTATTCCCGAAATACTATTTCCATTATGCACTCCACGATGCTACCACAGCATTGTTTTACGATTGTCACCGATACATGTCCTCATAACACATTAGGCCATTAACACACGTACATCCTAAACTCAGGTGAGTTTCATTTGTTATTACTATCTTTATATATTTAAATTTAACGTTTATTAATATATCACGTCGGAAACAAAATATTTATTGCATTTAATATACACTTCCCTACCTTACGGCATGTTTACACTCGATAAACGTTTATATTTACTTTATCGCCCCAAGTTACGTAGGATTATATCACTCCTAGTAAGATGCCTGCCTATTTGCATTTTTTCCTCCAGGCAATTTAATGTTGACAAATGATTTTCGTACCCAGTAATGATTTCTTTCTCACCGTGTTAGCTAGAGTCGAGTCGAGTAGCTGTCCCCGGTGCACTCATATCCACCACAAGGGGACGCTGTCTGTGCAAACTTCATTACGGTCTGCGAGTTTGAAATAAGCAGGCAACCAGGCTAATATTCAACCGTCTCAAAGACCCAAGCACGGTGGCCGTACTGTGTTACTAATTGCTACGTGGTCTTCATGATATTTTCCATCATCATAACCACGAAGTAGATACGGATATATAGATCACGACTGCAGCTTTCCGTTACACAGTGTTAGTAGAAACAACATTCCACTTCCACAGGCCTTCTTGACGCTCATCCGTACGATGTCGCAGCAGAAAAGCGGTCTCTCCGCGTCGGAGCAGCTCGGCGAGGAGCGCAAGCAGCGCTGCTCCATGTCCTGCTGCCGCCTCGTCTAGCGGCGGCACTGCAAACCAAACAAACCCTACCACCGGGTACGCGTCCTTAAGCTCACAGAGCTTCGGTGTGATTTCGTTGCATTATTTTCAGTACCCTGTGCTCTTCTGCATAAATCTAAAATTAAATGTTAACCTGTACATATGAGATTACAGAACTGCTACTGGGCCGAACATCGCGACGTTAATAAGTTCACATTGAGTTTATCTGCGGCTTCGGCGTATCAAATGCAGTTAATACGCCGAAGCCGCCGCTTTATACACATGGCCCGTGCTCGTAGGGCTCCGGTCGCCGGCAAGGCTTAGCATACACGAACGATCCTTACAAATGTATCTGCGCACGTGTGCAGCTATTTATGTTGGTGATTTTTTAACATCTATTTTTTTTTAATTCAATACATTCCGTATATATAAAACCATCCAAGACTAATGCAGGCGCATACGTTTAAAATATTGTGTCAAACAAACTCTCATCTCAAGGCAGAGTCCTGCGGGATACTTGTTTATTTTGCGTTTAGCTAATTTGACGTTTATCATTAAGCAAGTAATTCGTATTATACAGAAATGATTTTGTTGCAAAAAAGTTCTCATGACAAATAAAAACAATAGGTGTCTTTTCTTCGAAAACATCGATAACAATCAATGAAAGGTACAATGACGATTGTAAGTACACGCGACGAGCGGCGAGCGCGGCCGAACGAACAGTATTAACTATTTAAGTTGTAAAACATTATGTAAATAAATGATATGAATGTACATAAAAAACCATTCGTTTTATTATTTAATATATTGTATATCAAAGAATATTAGCAACATTTCAGACTGATTCATATATTTTTCTTATTATTAACGGTGCAGCGTAATTAATAACAAATTATTATATATTAACCCATTTGCATCACAATGATATATAAATAAAGAGACCATTCTGATTTACCCAGTTATATGACGCAAAAGTGTTAAGTGTTCTCAAAAATTTAAACGCGTGGCTAATTGTCAAATACAAATTTTTATTTGAACATGTTATCAGTTGATAATCACGTTCTCGTTACTAGCTCAATTAGACTAGAATAGACCTTCGCGCTCTGAAGCAGAGTACATTTTACTATATACATTGAGACCAGATAACTGTACTGCAGTATCGTAGTAACACCGGATACACTTCAGGGTCCGTCCGGTCCCATAGATACTGTTTAAATATGTACATTTAGAACAAGTATTGTTCAGTTCACATTCATTGTCTCTCCATGCAATATTTATTATAATTAGCGGAAAACGTTATATGATTTTGATCTAATAGTTAACACTTATTGACAACCCAGAAGGAACAGTGTGGTCATTGAAATGATGCAGTTAACAACTTCCTTACAAATTTAGTCAATGACAATCTCTCCCCGGCTCAGCCCAGCTGGCAGTAGTGTCCGCAACCGGCAGGGCAGATGCGGTGCTGTTGCATCCAAGCGCGCATGTGCTTTAGATGCCCGCCGTGCGAGCAGCCCTGGCACCACGCGTACAGCCCGCGCACCACCTGCAACCATGACACCCCGCCCACTCGTAGGGCACTACAAACAAGCCGCGCTCGTGATTATGATTAGCGCCGGCCACAGGCAGCAGAAATATCGAAAAATGTAGTTCCTATGCCGGTCTTCGAGGATTTATACTCCGCCACACTAACCGGCTGTGATGTCGGTTCAGTCGGGCCACTCCGGAAAGTATCAAGCGCAAACAGAATGGATGGGCCCGCGTACCTGATGACAAACGGCGCACAGATCGGGACGGCGCGGAGAGCAGCGCTCGCAGGGGGCTCGCGTGCGCGTGCGCCTCCCGCAGCGCCCGCAGCACGCCGCCACACTACTCGACTGCTGCGACAGCGACCACACACTGCTCAGCCAGGCGCAGCGCACCACCTGTACCGATACGAACAGTCAGCCGGGCTTCCGGCAGAGTCGTCCTGCCTTCTCACGAGCACTCACCTCCGTGGCTACATTCCACAGTTTGTGTCGCTGTAGCAGCTCGATGTAGCCGAGCAGCCACTGTTCCTGGAGAGTCTCGTCAATATACGAAAATATATCACTTCTGCAAAAAAGATTAATACCTTCTTCAATAAACACATGAGAACAAACTTATTCTCTTTTCACAAAAAATATAGGCCTATCGTTTTTTGTTTACACGGCTATATATTTATACTGAAATTTCAATCTCCATGGACAGTGGACTGGTCAATATTCATTCATTATAAAGTGCAAAGAAAAATCGCTACTGGTACCTGTGCTCCTGCAACACGATGCAGACGACGGCCGCTGTCTGCACGTCCCCGAGGTCCGCGTGCAGGCGCAGCGCTTGCGCCAGCAGCGGCGCCACGTCCAGTTGCGCGCTGCGCGCCTCGCCCACGCGCACCGACAGCGCGCCCACCTCGCCCTCCTCCACCTGCACGGTTCATCCTTTTTGTATACAAATAAATATTACATTTTGTCAAGTAAAGACAGCCAAAAGTGCTCAGCGTCGCACATAAAATCTCAAACCCATAAATAGCCTAACCGGCATTGCCGATCTTTAACGTAGAGTACGCCAAAAAAAAATCCGTTGGACATTGTTTCAACTTGCGCAAATAAATGTAAAAAATTACTATCTTAGTGACAGAGAACATCTCGTCTGAATTAACTTTTTGGTAAGACCTATTGCAGCAGCCCTTCTCTATTTTCTGGAATGAGAAGTTAAGGCAATTTTTAAAGTTTATGCAAATTTTATTATGCATACTGATGTCATAGAGTTCTGATGCGTGAAGGCCTTGTGCGCAGCGTCTTGCGCGCCGGACGAACCGGAGCCACCCGAGCTGGACCCGCTCGGTGATGAGCCGCCGCAGCCGCCTCCGGCGCACCCGCCGCCCGTCACCGCGCCCGCGCCCGCGCCGACATCGCCTGGCATAATTAATAAATACTAAGTAACTGCATCTCCACCAGTCCGTACCAATCTGACAGTAAACAATGGTACCGACCGTCGTGCTCGATGTCTTCGTGCGCGTGGTGGGCGTGGTGCGAGTGCGGAGCGGGCGGTGCGCTGCGCAATGGGAAGGCTTCCTCGGGCAGAGTCCAGTCCACCGCTTCCACGTCCACGTAGTGCGCAGACGCGGCGGATACCCAGCCGCAGCCCATTTCTGTATCAGCTACTAACATTAAGTCTCTATTCTTCTATCATTAGCGGCCGCAGGATGCCCGGTGCGGGGCACGGAGCCGTTGAGTATAGGCGACAGAACATTGACCAATGTTACTTGTGCAATATCAAGTAGACAGGATAATGTCTTACCGTCGTCGCGCACCTGCTTCGCGTACTTAGCGGGCGGTATGTAGATGCTCTGCGTCGGTAAACCCAGCACGCCGCTATTATGGAATTGGTTCTCTTCCCACTCCTCCTCCACCTCGCCCATTGGCTCCTCCTCCACGGCGCTAGAAACAAAGTGGCAGCTATAACTTTTAACTCGGGCGCCTATTAACCATAATAAACATTTTCAATAATCTTACCTGCTCACTGACACGTCACGAGACAGCGCTGTGTCATGACTGTAGTTTCACATCATGAAAGGTACGTTTAAAATTATCGATGACTACACTGGTAAATATAAAACCATAAAGTCAAACTGAAAATGAATCATATCTTACGCTATTCAAGAGTGTATAAATAACGTTAAAATATATATCACAAAGCAACCCCGTAAACTTGACGTTTTTCAAAGTGGCAACATCGTGAGCACATTCAGTCACCTGTAGACGGGCAGCGCGGGCGGCGGGTCTGCGCGGGGCGGCGGCGCGCGGGGCGGCGGCGGGGCCGGCGCTCGCCGCGCGCACGCCCGCGCGCCGCACACCGCGCGCACCACCTCCCACACGTGCCCCACCTGCCACACACGAATCCAAACTGTAACGTGAGCGCGTCGAGCACGCCGCGGCCGCATCGTGTCCGGGACGTACGCAGTGGCGGTGCAGTTCGCGCGCGACGGCCGCGTTGTGTGCGGCGAGCGCGTGCGGCGGCTGCCCGCGCATGCGGTACCGGCGAGCGCAGTGCAGCAGCGCGGCGGCGGGCGCGACGCGCGGCGCGTGCCGGGCCAGCGCGGACGCGGCGCCGCCGGGGAACGCGCGCTCCAGCGTGGCCTGCGCGCCTGCCGACAGCGACCCGGCGGTCGGCTGCTTGCGTCTGCACTCATCCGTTAGGAACGCGTCACACACGTCGCACACGTACACTCAGATACACTCAGAAACATTCATTTGTATTATACTATACTTTTGTAACCACTACCGAAAATTTTAGATGAGACCTTTGATGAGCGATGGTCGCAAGCATTGTTATGAACGTGCGCGTCGATGTTACTCACGAAAAGAAATCTCACCCGAGTCCGGGCACATGCCGGTCGGCGGGCGCCACGTGCTGGGCGGCGTGGGCGGAGTGGGCGGGTGGCGCGAGGGCCGGCAGCGGGCACTCGGGCGCGGCATGAGTGATTTCGCCGCGCGCTGACACGCATACGCCTTGCGGGTTGGCCCACAGCACCGGGTGCGCCGCCTCCGAGAACTTGTGCCGATAGAGACTGCAGTCCTGCGCTCACGAGAGTACTTTTGTTTCAAATACGTACCATTCTATGGGAATCGGAGTCCATTTTGCAATACATTAAGTTTTCACATCACTTAAGTTAATGAGAGGAACAGTTATACACTTAAATTTTGAGACAGAAACCG
The DNA here is from genome assembly GCA_018247975.1 of Parides photinus. Taxonomy (NCBI): domain Eukaryota; kingdom Metazoa; phylum Arthropoda; class Insecta; order Lepidoptera; family Papilionidae; genus Parides; species Parides photinus. The sequence continues at coordinate 2,366 of DWHU01000705.1, read as the reverse complement.
GACCGAGTGGGCCACAATAATATTTCCATATTGCCACTTGACAACACAGACACTAATCAACATGTAAACAATTTGATCAAAGCAAGTTCATATTCTAATGATTTATTTAAACAAGCGGACCCATTATAAGCTCTATAGAATTGACAGAAGTTAGGAGATCTCTGCTTATAAAAAGTTGCCGTCGAAAAAAAGGCATGAAACTCGAAACTTCTATTAAAAAAAAAATCACTGTAACTAGTTTTCTTGCAATATTGTGTGTTACTGTCAAACACAGGTCTGAGAAAACTCTATTCCACACACTTTTATTATTTAAGTAGTTCATCAAACATAGTAAATAAGTAATAAAGCGGCACCCGGCTGGTAGAGAGGAAGGCGGCGTGCGAGAGCCACGCGATGGCGGTGGTGACGTCGCGGTGCTCCGCGAACGTGGCGAGCGGCACGTGGGGGCGGCGCACGTCCCACACGTGCACCGCGCAGTCCAGCACCAGCGCGCACGACGCCACCTGGTACCTGCGCGCGCGCAGATGTTAACTGATGGTTCATTTCCGTAAGTGGATATTGCATTTCTACTGGCGGCATACTTCTTCTGCGGCCGCCACTTGACGTGACCGACGGATGCGATCGTGTATATGGTGTGCTCTAGGTTCGGCTTGCCCTGCATGTCCCACACCTGTAATTACCCAAAGAAAAATAACTTAATATAACTTTGTGCATTTGGATTACATTTTTATAACTGATTTTTTAGGAAACATGTCGTTTCTGTAGATTCTGCATGTTTGTGCTCGGCAATTTAAAAGCATACAGCCGCAGCAGCAGTTGAAACCGGCAGGATTTGTATTAGAAACTATATAACCACTAATGCGAACTAAATATGACAGCCAAGTGGTTTGGGATTTCTGCCTCACAGCTCTCTCCTTGTGGAGAAGGCCTCGCACCCCAGTAGTAGAAACATTAAGTGTACTGGTTATTATTATTATTCTAAAATGTATTCTTTGCACATGAGAGCCACCTTTAGCCGCGACTTTGAATTGAAGTGGACAATGTATACTTGTTGGATTTGGAAGACTAAATGATGCACCTTAATAGTTTTGTCCCGAGAGGCAGTGGCCAACCATGGTGCGTCTGGGTGCCAGTCGCAGGCGAACACGGGCCCCGAGTGCGCGGTGAACTGCTGCAGGCAGCGCTCACTGCGACGAGAGTCCCACACCTGCACGGTGCCATTCTCGGAGACAGCAGCGAAGGCGTGCGCCTGGTGCGGACTGAACTGCACATCGCGGATGGACTCCGTGTTGCTGTGGCAGATGGATTCCTCGTGTTGATGCATATTTTTATTTGTTAGAAGAAGTAGCCCCAACTTGATAGTAACACCTGAGCTTTTAGTTTTACATCTATCTTTTTATGTGTTCTATTAAAGGTTATATTGTTTCATGTTCTTTTAAACAATGGAAACGATATACCTGCCCATCGCTACAACGGCATTGAAATAATTACAGTATGTTCAATCATAACATTGAACCAAACAATACAAATCCTGTACTATGATTAGTGACTTATGTATTAAGTGTATGCTGTTGATGAATAATATTTTGTATATACATGATTCATTTCAAAGAATACCAACAAATATTTTCCTTGCACTGACCTGATAAATGTACGTGCCACCTCCTTCATACGAAGGTCAAAACACTTCATCATGCCATCCTGAGATCCAGATATCAATAGGGCTGGTTCTGTCAGGTGGAAGCTAACCTATCACAATCAACGTCATAAATCAATATTAACCAAGAAGTACAGCAGTGTCGAAATAAAGCTAGCTTATATTTCACAAATGTCAGTAGCTCTGTTAACATTTTTCAACAGTTACTTGAAATACTTATCAATAATAATAAATTAAGAACCATCTAAATTTTTAAACTGGTCTATGAAAAAGAAGTCTGGGAATCTCTGAACTAGTCTCACATATAAAGGTGTTACTAATATTAATTATAAAAAATTTTATTCAAAACCTTATTAACAGTTCTTTTGTGATCAGAGAAGACATGCTCCTGTTTAGAGCGACCGGACCTTCCAAGATTCCATACTACCACAGCTCCATTTGTAGCAGCTGTGGCCAGGGTGTTTTCTAGTGAAATTATAATTAGTAATTATATTTTGATTGTGTATTGCAATACAAGTTAAACTTTAAAAAAGAAACTTATTAATGTCTTAGTATTTAGGTTTCTACTTTTAAAATCTTATGATCATTTTAAAAAAATTTAATTTAAAATGTTTTTTTTAAACCTTGTTATTGAAACATACATACATACATACAGTCACGCCTGTTTCCCAATGGGGTAGGCAGAGACTACTTCTTTCCACTTGCTACG
>DWHU01000704.1:0-16336 GCA_018247975.1 Parides photinus | reverse complement strand
CCTAACAGTCAATAAATGGGCAGATTTATGATTTTAAAATAACCACAAAATTATACAGTTACATTTTTTATTATATCAGTACAATAAAATACAGAATTTAATTAAACCAAAGTGAATTTATTCGTCCGTGGCCGTCAAATCTAGTAACACAAAAATCATGAAAATCGGTTCAGCCGTTCTCGGGTTACAAGTGTTGTAACTAACTCGACTTTCTGTTACGTGTATAGATAAAACGGCGATACATTTAACACAGCGCCATCTGTTGAACACGGATTCAATCCTGTCAACAGATATCGACTTCTTTTGGTATCGTTTGGAAGTAATAAATAATTTTGACTATCAAACATTGAACAAATAATTTGCAATAAAATACTGCGACTATAAAAATTAGGATGTAATCCTATCTCATGTTGGATCAAACTGCACGCGGTGTGCAAATTTCATTAGAATCGGTTAAGTAGTTCAGTAGTCCATCGCGGACAAACTCTGTGACAAGTAATTTATTGAGATTACTTTCGCCGCCTGCCTGACGCTAATGCTCCAGTGATATTTAATTTCTCAAACCGCATGTAGTTCGAAAAGTCATTGGTACGCGCCTGGATTCGAATCCGTGACTCTCGATTCGGGGGCCGAGGTCCTTAACCACTCGGCTATAACGGTTCATTTATTAAGATTACATTATGGAGATATTTTCTAATCAATTCTGGTAGCTCACAACAAACGAGTTCAATAAACTTACAAAAATTTATCGTCTGCTAATTTGCAGATATTTATTTTTCTCGGCGGGAGGTAAACTTCCCGCGTTGTGACCTCAAGCCACTTTCGGAGTTTCTCTTCCGGCTCGGCGCCATTGGTCTATTTAACCGCCTCGAAACGAAACAATTTTATGATTATCCTGACCTACTATTACACAGATTAGCAAATGTAAATATTAAGCAATTGTTACTTTTCTCCTTTCTTCTCTTTTTCATATTTCATCGTTATTTATATCTATATATATAAATTAAAGTCTTGTTAGTTACAATTTAGTTATTTATAATCTAACGAAGTTCAGTTAATATTTTAGAGCTCTGTTTGCCAAGTCTCATGTATTTTATTGTACTGATATAATAAAAAAGGATTATTTTGTATTCATTTTATAATCATTATACTGCCCATTCATTGATTGTAAGACGGAACAAAGTTCGCCGGGTCCGCTAGTTATATAATAAAAATAAGGAAACGCCATAACTTGTGTGTTCATTTGCTGATGGAGCCTTACACAAAGTTCGCTGTCAAAGGTTGCCTGTAAACCTGCGCAGTGCTGACAGAGCTAACAACGTTCTAAAAATGTTACCTTGGCTTTATGTTCTAATGGTGAGGAAAGCTGTCCTTTCTCCATGTATGTATATTCAAAAAAACTAAGTGATTACCGCCTCTACTTAATAACTATAACACAAAGAACAATAGCTGTGTTACCAGCTGTTAAGGTATGAGGTACTTCGATGTAACTTAACAAATTTTTAGTTTTAATTTGGTGTAAAATTTTATTGAATTATTATTTAAAAGTGTATATTAGCAGTGAAATTCATAACGCGGTGTATAAACCTAATTTGAGCTTTAAAAAACTTTTACGCTGTAATACATCACCTAAATATTAGACTGCTAAAATTAAAAAAGTACTGTAGGCTATAAAATTCTTATGGGCTCCCAGATTTCATTCGAGCGGAAGTAATAAAGTTACTGTGCCTTGCGATAAAACTTGCAATAAAATAAACAACACATTTCTGCAGACGACGTACTACTAAAATACTGAAACCTTTTAAAAATACTACTCTGATCCCCAAAATCCGTAGCATTAATACCATATATTGCGGCAGTTGAAATGAAAGCAAGTAGAAAATACTTGTGACCCAATAACGGAATGTTAATTGCGGGATATCAGTATCGAGAACAACTCAGCCTTTTAAATGAAGCGCTTTAAAATAACTTCCACATATTTAACACAGCTCTTGAATATATGAGGCATTTTAATATTTGTTGATAGCTAATAAACCCATTTTGATTATTGTGTAAACAACAATGAAACTCGTAAAAGATTTTTCGCCAGTGAATAGATTTTAACTTAGCATCTACTAATCTGTTACTTGTACTATAAGTTTTTAACACATTTAACTATTAACGTAAAAATAGTCGTCAACGAAGTTATAAAGTATATGTTGTGGCAAAGGAGGCAGCCATAAAACCTTTACATCGTTTATGTTAGAAAAGGATTGAACATTAATTTATTAACTTGTTCACGAGAAATTCCAATCATAAGTTCTTGAACGTAATAACATTTACTTTGCTTTGCTCTACGTTCATTAGATTATTAAACAAATATTCTGGTAGAAAATTCCAAAAACTGTTAATTAAAAATTTTAGTTACTTTAGTAATAACTAAAAGTATCACCTAGGCGACTACTACAAAATCAATTTTGTAATTTATCCCAACTCAAAAAACATTCCTTTCACGCAATTCAATTATGTGTCTGTCATAACTGTATCTATCAATCAACGGTGTGAAATGAAAATCCCGATGCAATTCATGAGAAATAATTTACTTTGCCCGACTTGTTTATTACTGTCACGTAGTTATTTAAATATTTTTAAAATATTAGAAAATGAATAATAAGGTTTACAATTTATTGGGATACTTGCATTTGATATCTAAAATGTGTTAGGAAAACTTATTTGAACAAATATTTAGTTAACTGTATATAATCTTTCATTTCCTATCCTTAAATCTATTTTTAAATGATTATTATTTTATCCAGGATAAAAGGCAATTGAACTTCCTTATGTTATTAAATTTCTCTATTATTTTAATATTGTATCAATGTGACTTATAATAAATAACTACTTACAACAATCAATGTTTAAAAATGAAATACAAAAAGATATAAAAATGCTGCTAAACCATGTACTAACTATAAATCAGAATGTAATCAGTGTAACTAAAAAAAAATATTCTGTTTTACGTTTTCATGGAAGATACAATGTGTTTTATACAGAAACAGGTAGGGACATTATCACAAAATTTGCGAGCGGTCGTCCACGTGAAATAGTATTTAACAGATAAAACGAAAACATTGTCCTTGGTATTTGTTTCTCCGATTGTTGTGTAGGTCCGTTCAAAATTGATATACGCTTAATGTTGTACAATAGTAAACTATTCTAGCTAACAATTTATTTTATGACAATGACAAGTAAACAAAGAAAATAAACTACTTATGTATTACATACATTTAATTATTCTATTTAAATATTTTACGATAAATAATGTTTAAATGATAAAATGCTCATATCAAGTAATTATTTAATTACTTCAGAAGTGTTTAAAATTATAAATATTATAATTGTTATTGGTTAATAATAAAACTATAATAGTTAAAAAATAACAGGTAAAAAATTATTCACTGTTTTATTTACTAAAACGATAAACTTTTTTTTTTTAATAATCGATAATGTATTTCTGCCGGTAATAAAAACACGACGATTCAAAGGTCTATAAGGAAAAATCGTAAATCAAGAACTTCTTTCTTAGATTGCTCTATAGATCTTTTTTATTGCTTTCATAGAGAAATAATCATTAAGATATTATTCAGAAAAGTTTAACACATTTTTACTGTTTTTATACGTGTATAATTTATGTATTATTGTAGATTTAACTAATATATTTATAAAAGGATACAATTTTCGTATATGATTAAGTCCTTATAAAAATTTGTGTAAAATATCCTAGTCTTGATTTAGTCAATGAAGCAAACTTTTAACAAATATATCATTGAATCTATTTGAAAGCGTACATAAAAAGGCGTAACTTAATTTTCATCAACATACCAGTTCCTTTTATTAAATACTTCCTGAGTAATGCTCATCAATATTATAAGCATCTATAGGCTGATCAAATTAAAATCTTTTATTTGGTATCATAATTAGGTGACTTCACACATCATTTCAAGATATTATCTAAGATTCTATCAGTGCTTCCTAAAAGCCCACTGAACTTTTGTTATCACCTTTTTTATGATTTTTGTGTAAGCGTTTTAAATTTAATTTTTTTTTTGTTTCAAATATTTTTTATATAATTTTTCTCCTCTCGTCTTTTTTTAGGATGATGTCAGAAAAGTGAAGGCGACACGTACAGACTTCCTACTAAAATATTATTACGAATATCGAGATAAGTCCTGAGCAAAGAGTCCAGCAGGGGACTGCCGCAAGCTGAAGATGATGAATGATGTATATTTATTTGTTTACATAACGATTTCGAATAAAAATAGTAACTTATTATACAAATGATAAGATATGCTGTGATTTGCTCCCGTTTGCTTTAGTACTGCAAATCGTTTTCATGCCCGTGAGGGTTTGCGGTAACTGAAAGTTGCTTCAGGAAATATAAAGCGTTGGCCGCTATTTTACCCCAGGGGGTAGCACGGTAGTAAAACGTTTGCTGTTACTTCATAACTACATCGCAGTAGTTGCAAGCAGATTTCATAACTAAAAACTGTTTAATAAGTGTGAAAATCGTGAAATCGGTTAGTAATTTTATTGGCCTTTTTGTAATTAAAACCCTTTGCTAGCATGCCCTGTATAAACTCATATAAGTATTTTTTGTCAATGGACAGATCCATATTACTTTTATGGAATCGACGTAAATTTTTACTACTCGCAATAATTTTAATACAAATAACGTATCAATCTATCCATTTCGCATATAACTTGCCACTAGATTTTCCATCACATTTACTTTTAAAATTTTCAATAACTTATCAAATCGATGGTGTTTAAAATAAATACAAATCGTATGTCTGCGGGATTTAATCAGTACTATTATATAGGATGTAATAGTTCAATAATCAGTTACACAGATTTACCTACATGTTATCCACGTAATCGTAACAAGAGTACAAAGTTATTAATAAAAACTATGACTACATAATTCCTTTAATATGTAATTTTCGTATAGTTAATAAAGGAATTTATTCAAACTTGAAAATAGAGACCTTGGCGCAGTTTACGATGAAGGCCGCTTCATAATGGAACAGTTGGCCTATACTTGTATAGTCTTTAAAATTATGTAAGTAATAAAAAAACTTCGTATAAAAGTTGTTTAAAATGCTTCATAATGATTTTAATCGCTTTCTGTTACTATTACTGAAAATAGCACTTACATTTTGCTTTCATTGAATGTAGAGATAACCTTTTGTGTCGGAGACTGGCTGGGTAGATGCTACTACAGCTTTATTTTTATTCTGCATTTCTGTTCACGTTCACTTTACAGCGTTTTCTTTAGTTAAAGGTATCGTCTGGAAAATAAGTGGACGCAGATTTTTAAACGCTTGTAACCTAGAACGTGTATTTTTAACCGTAGAGTTACGCTACTGTACTGATCATTACCTTTACATTATCTCATATAAGATTCTGTTGATGACTTTAATTGTAATCAAGGTAGATCCCTCTATAGCGTGAGTAGTTAAATACCAGCTATCCGAGATGATATTTTTTGAATGCTTGTTATATAGCGATTGTGGCTTTTCATTAATTTCTTGGTTTTCATTTTAATTTTAAAGAAAATTGTTCGTCAAATTTTATGTTGCCTTTTATACTTCCAAAGGAGTAACTGGTCTGGCTGCTACTGAATAAGTCTTTGACAGTCACAATGATAATGAAGACTAAAATGTAAATTATGAATGTTAGCCAGCCGAGATAAAAATCATACCGAGCCACGTTTCCTCTTTCATACTGAACTCAGATTTTGTGTTAAATATTTTATAGGTTGACAACGGACTTGCTTTTCTAACATAATTGTATATACATGATACTGTTTAGTACGAGGTAATTACGTACAAATAAGTTTTTATCTGTACAGCAAAACTTATTTCTGCGTGCTAAATTCATTTTTCTTTTTATAACGTAATAAAAATGTCTACATTACTTGTTAATAATCTACATAAACTTCAATCTTTCATCATGTAGTAGATAACGTCGGTATATCGAGAACCATCAAAGTACCCAAAAACAATTAGGAGCTTGTTGCGGTTAAAGGAGCGATTGCAAATTTGGGTCCAACATTATTTAAAACACATTTGAAAATTTAAATACAAAACAAAAGTTATATTCAAGTATAAAAGTAAATAGTAAACTAATGCAGCTTACTTATTATTGGGACTTAATTATAAGACAATTAATTTTTTTAATAAATTTTAATATTATTGCAAATGTACATCTGCATATTTTAGGCTTGCGCTCTATGAAATTGCGGCAAATAGTACTCTAAAACTTTTACTACATTGCATTGTTTATCGTAACAAGTGTAATTTTTTTTACTTTACACTAACTAGAAATACCAAATTTAAATACAGTTTATGTCACTAGCTAGCCCGTACTAAAAGTTTAACTTATAAAAGGTTCTAATGAAAGAGGCGAACACACGCCCTCGGTCACAATTTTGACGTTGTGTGTTATACAAAGAAATCACTAAATTTCTGTCTGAGAGCTTTTCAGAAGGCATAAAATAGTGAACTTATTATCACTTACTAAAATAATTTTGCTAATGCGGTTAAAAATTTTAGAAAGCTATAATAATAAGGAAACATTACTTTGGCTAAAAGTGAACAATCTTCTATTTACTGAAATAAATATTTACCAGGTATCTAAAGAATTTATGTTTTTTTCGTCATTTCTTCAAACACAAAGCTAATACTTTCAGCCGCATTAAGGCTTTCATGGGCGGCGTAAAAACTTTCCTGTCATGGCATTTTATAAAAGATGCTACAATTTATTTCCATTAATCTAATTTTCTGTTACTTTTGGTTTGTGGGAAATGATAAAGTGTATGAAGGCATTGCGAATTTAGGTATAATTACCTTACGTAATAAAATTTTAAATCAAGTAATAACTTAAACAGTAGCCGGAAGGTAAAAGTAATTACTTAGATAAGTTCCCATGTTTTCCTTAAACTATATGTATTTTTACATGTATTTAAAGGTATAAAGGTTGCAATTAATTTGTAGAAACACGAGGTAGGACCTTTCATCATTTTCACTAAATAGTAAAACATCACAGAAACAGAGTAAAAAGATTCATAAATGATTAAATCAATGTTCACACTTTTACTCGTTCAAGAAGAAATGCATAACAGAACTTAATAACACAAAATTACTTATAACTTATTTTACAGAAACTTATCATAGAGTTCATATTCTCGTACATATCTTGCAACCGTGGCTTTAATACTAGTTACATATATTACTTATTAATGCATTTAATATTACATGTAATGTATTTTTACTAAATTGTCAATGTCTATTTGAACTTATTATTATTATTATTTTTCTGTCAGCGCATTCGTACTTACTGGAATGATGTATGTACATAGAAATCTTTGTTAGCCTTATACTTAAGTTTTCAATACTTGGAACGTGTATTAAATAACGCCGTTGGTTTCTTAATATATAAGTAAACTAAGAATGTTTGAAGTAAATTATTTTTGTGATCAAACTAAAGCACATCAACAGAGTTTTGTCACACCGCATTCTGTAGATTGGGTCGACAACATTGTCTCGAATCATTGATCTTGCACCGCTTTTAACTCCGAACTCGGCGATCATTTATTTTGTAAAGCTTGGTTGATAGGAACTATAGCATATCTGTGTTATAATTTTTGGTACATTTCATCATTATCATCATCATTGTTATGCCCATTTTACAAATGATTTGGCGGTCGGCGCAGTACGTCAGTCTTCATCTGTACTAGCAGCCGGCCGCTTGTCTGACGCTAAAACTTCTTGGAACTTTTTATACAATTGTCATCATAATCAATCTCAGATAATTAATTGTTTAACATCAGTGTATACTAACACCACCTAATATAATCTTTTATACACATCCACTAGCCGGTAGACCACGAAGGGAAGTCATTAACAGCAATATGAGCCAGTGACGGTCACTTTTACGGCAACAGTTCATGGCCATTCGTTTTTACAAAGCTTAATAAATGAGACCAAAAAATATCGAGGAAAAACCTTTCGCCCATTCTTGGAGTGTATGAAAATAATTACTAATTCCGATCAAACCATATTAGGAGCGACGATTAAAAGTTGATTTTTTACCATTTAATTAGGTTTAATAAAAAAAACATTACGGTGTTTGCATTATAAATTTATTTGTGGCTAAGAAATAATAGTAGCAGTAGATATAATGTGAGCCGCACTTTACAAACCCAGTGTGTGTCTCGACGTATAAAGTGCTACTACATCCGACGCTTCTCGGATGATCTATGAGTGTGCTGAAACATTAAATGCAATTGTTAAGCGTTGTTTTATATAAATTACAGTTATCTTTGTTATTGCCAAACATTTTTAACAATTAATATCAACTGAGAACCTTTAAAAAAATTATTGAAAAAAAGAAGCGTGGATACACAGATTTTAATTTATTTAGCAATCCCATTATGATATAGGTGTTTTAAGAAATTGAATATCACTGGCAATATCCGCCAACCCGTACTTGGCCAGCGTGGTGGAATAACGCCACAACTCTCTCATCATGAGAGAAGGTCCCGAGTCCCTGCAGTAGGAAAATTAAACTGGTATAATTTAATACATAGGTGTTTATTAAGTTAGTGAAGTTTAATGTTTAAAAGTTCAAGGAGTAATAATTAGCCCCTTTAATTTATAATTTAATAATACTTATTCATGGGTTTTGTTTATAGAAGAGAGGGGTTAATTTTTTTAAACAATCGAGAGGTTAATATCAGTCATCTCATGAATGTCACTGGAGTTTTCATTTCACTTAAAACTACTCGTCGATGATTGATTATTTCTGTTTTGACACAACGTGATTGCATTTCGAACAGAGCGAGAGAAGCGAGAAATATTTTTTGAGCTATTTATTAGCATACAGTATATAGCCTAAAATAACGTAAACTTGAGAAAGTGTGCAAGTAATAATTATAAACAAATTAAATGTTCAGTTTTCTTCAAACTTTACCAGCTACATTTCATCCTGCGAAAGTTCCGTCAAAATCATTCGAACCGTTTTAGAAAGTACTCCGAACAGCTGTCTATTCCAGACGAATACTAAAGATATCAAAAAGTGTTTTTATGCGCAATTATCACGTTAAAACATTTAAAAGCATTTTCAAATTAAAGACAGAATCAAAGGTGATTTTCACGTTAATAAAATAAAATAAAATCAAACGATAAGAAACTACGGCAACTTTTGGTTTTATGGTAGAACTTGACTTTATCTGTTGTAACAGTTTTGCAAAGCAATGTTTCTAGATAATTATAATATATGAATAAATATCTTTTGACTATTAACAATTAACAATCTAGTCTATAAGAAATTAAAAAAAAAATCACTCAACACTGTCTAGTCCCAAAGTATACAAAGTATACTCGCTTGTGTTATGAGTAGCTGATAGGCTACATAAATAGCTGATAGATTAAGGTTGAGATTATATTTTACTTATGAACAGATTTATTCTTCCAAACGATTTGTTGTTTTATTTTAAAAATTAACATGATATTTAACTTCTTTAAAATCTCTAAATATTATCATACTAAATTACGTTTCAAATAGGGCACATAAATAAACAACATGATAAACATAAAATCTAAATAGGACCTTAAACCCAACGTCTGCCGTGATGGAAGAAATAAACTTTTCAAAGCTGCAATAAAATTTACAATAAACTAGATATCTCGTATCAGTAGAGATGGGTTTTCATTGCACTAAACTCGCATTTTATTAAGCTTTATAGGTGAGATCAACGTTAATAATATTAAATGTTGTAGTTTTCACTTGACCAAGAACTACCATCAAGTGGGCACGAGATTTAATAATGGCGGTTTTCGTTGACAGAAACGAAAGTTTAAATTTTGATGTTGAAACTTTTACGTATATTATTATCATTGTAAAAAACATTTCCTATCCCATTCCTTCATTAGTAGAGTAATTAAAACAAGTCCACTCTCATGTCATCCTGGAATCGAACTACTTTCTTCTTTGTCAGGCAGATGCTGGCTTACCGATTAGCTTGCCTTAAAGAAATAGTTATGGGAAATGGAGAGGTTTCTTCTGTGGGTGGTCTTGATATGCCGTTGGCTGTTTTGCAGTACTTTTGATTTTACGCACAATGAACAAAAATGTTGCATAAGATGCATATGTTTTTTTTAGCCTCCTATATGTTCCTACTGCCGTGACTCGGCTTTCTCTCATAATGAGAGAGTATTTAGCCTTAATCCACCACGCTGGCCAAGTGCGGGTTGGCGGATAAAGCAAAAAAAAAAAACACACTTACATTGCTTAGACAACAGTGAATTTTATTTGACCCGATAGGAACACACCTACATTACTTAGACAACATTGAACTTTATGTAATAGTAATAAAGCTCAAATTGAATCTAAGTTTTAGTTAAAAACATTTGTACGGAAAAAAGAAAAAGGCTGTTTTTAGGATTTCTCCGGTAATTATTCGATTTTTTCTCGCCGTGAAAACCATCCTTGAACTTCAACGAACATTTAAAAAAAGAATTGGAAAAATTGGTCCGGGCGTTGTTGAGTTATGCGCTTACCAACGCATTTTGCTATTCATTTATATATATAGAAGATACATTAAAAAAGTTTTAAAGTTACAGCATTCTTATTAGTATAACATATTTCTTGTTGTATACCATTTATAACTATATTATGAAAGTATAAGTTGTCGCGACGTTGTATGCACTTTGAAAAGACATCCTTTTCATTTTTGCAGCAGTTAAACACCAGTGCCTTACACTGGTAAATTGTTTTTATGCCCTTAGGCTTGTTGGAACTGTCTATATGCATGTTAAAGCTTTCGTAAGTACTATTGAAAGTCTAGTTGTTTTTATAAGAGAGCTTTGATTAAACTGCATAATTTATCCTCAAGTATCAAAAAGATGTACAACTTTTTTAATACAGAAATTAATTCAATATGTATTCATATAATAAAACTAGAATTAGTAGAGTTTAGTTAGTTGTTTCGTTTACTTATCGTATAGTATGGATGAATGGACTCACATGAATGAAAATTACAATAAATTGAAAATTAATGCAACTAGATTTAATAACAAAAATTTCAATACAGTTTAGTTAGTCTTTATCGATTTTATTCTACACTTTTTTCGAAGTAATACTTCGGTATCGTAACCATTTTGGTTTTTCCGTTTAAGTAACTTACGTTTTCATTATAAACATCGTCGTCTTTTCAACTTTTATTCATTAGATCCATTCGCTTATGGTTGATAAATTTCATTTAAATTTGCAAGCTGAAAGTTAAATGTAGTGAAATAACGAGTCCCCTGAGACTGCAAAATCTGCTAGTTTAATGACCAATGGTCTATAGAAAGTCGACGAAAGGGAAGAAAGCGCTTTTTTAACGTGAAAAAGAAATTGCTGCGATTTTGTCGAAATCTTGCAAATTAAATGAAGAGAGACTGAATGTAACAGGTATGATAGGCAATGTAATCTGAAAAGTTGATAAAGAAGACTAAGATCGTATAATTTATACTATACAAAGATTTTTCTATTATTTTTTAACAAATTTAAATAAACTGTAATACAACAGAATTCTTTAAATGTATCTATAGAAAATAAACCTTTAACACTATCCGCAATTTATTACTGGTCAATTCTAGACTTTTTCAGTTGTCATATCATAAGCAGTATTCTAGTTAATAATCACTCTCTGGACTAGTTCCTGTCTTGTGGCTTTCCTCGGCCCTTCTTTTAAGATATTAAGCTCTCACTTCGGGTATCGAGCAATGTGTCGGAAGAAATCTGTATGTTAAGTATTAACGTGATCGTATAATAAAGAGTTGTACCAAATAAAAATCTATATATGTATTTAATTATTTTACACAAATTACTAAAAAAATCATTGGTAATAAAACTTCTAGTGCCTGTTATGAATTTGCGAATATATTTGTATTTATTCAAATGAAACAAAATACTTGTTCTGCTTTTGAAAATTAGATCGATTCTCTAGGATTTTAATGAATTTTAAGAATTCTCATTTCACTCTCAAAGAGCCCTTAAGGCGCGAGTAGCTTTTGAGTCACCCTCAAATTTGTCAGAATCTGGTACGTACAAAATGTTATTCAACATAAGAGATTATTGAAGGAATTCAAGTATGCGAAAAGATTGACATCCACTTGTTACCTTACACAGAAAATAAATTATGTAATGAAACCCATAAGTGTAAAAAAACTAAAATAAAATGACACCTTGCTTGTGCCATTCATAAATTATAGTTAATCCGATTTTTCCGGTTTTTTAATATGCAAATTTTTTATAATATTATTAGTACTTAAACATTATTATACTGCCTCGAAGGTGAGGTAGCGCAAAATTTTTACTCACTACAATCATTTACGCAATGCAATTCCTCCAGCAATGCGCTCGCTTATCCATGCACTTCAGAAAATTTTATTCATGTTAAGGCCGTATGATATTTGTATGAAAAATTTTATGTCCATCTTATATTTTATATTTCACACACATTTTACATACCGTTTCTCTCTAAAATAATTATTCAATACAATTTTTTTTATATATTGTTACTCTATTATGTACAACTTTACACTAATTACGCTTGTTCTTACATTATTTATACTTATGCTTTTACTAACGTAATCTTATATTTTTTTATCATTAGTAAAAAAGTAAAAATATATAAATTAATATTTAACTGTCCACATATTACGTTGTAATTTTTTACTAGTCTAATACCTTTTATATAATTTATAAATTATTCTACATATAATTCGATTACGTAAAGTGTTTATGAGTGATTTCACGTAAGGAGTTCTTATAACTATTATGTTATATGAACAAATAGAAACCGGCAAAAATATTCTCACGTACAAGACAGTACAATACTCCATAATAATATTTGTATTCAGAGATGTACGTAAGTATTCTGTGTACGAGAGTGGAGCGCTGAGACCTAAGAATATGTAATAATATAAGCAAACTTAGTTACTCTATAGTAAGTATGGTTTGTTGTATTGACATTGGATGTAATGATGTTAAGTTGAAATGTTCTTAAATAAACACATGTGTTATTACAGTGATACGGTATAGTAGTTAGTGATGGTTTTTAGTCTGATGTTTCATACAGCCGTCTGGTTTAGAAACAGCCAAAGGGCATAAAAACAATCAAGCGCACAAAGAGAGAAGGGAGAGCCACAGGAACCGACCTCTAAGATATATTAGACAGTATCTGTATTCAGTATTACGAGAGTATCTTTTATGACTGTCCCGTCTAAAAAGAGACACTGTAATAAATATGTCTTATGTACAAAATTGTAATAATATTTACTTAATATTAACATTAAGTCTTATTAACATTAGAAATCTTAATTTTTTTCTCTAAAAACTTTGACTTCACTGTTAAGTTATAAAAGAAAATCTATCCTAATTCAGACATAAGTCTGTAGATCATTTGTTCGTGGAGATTTATGGCCCCGGAAAAACCAGACGGCATCGTCGCGATGTCGGCCAGATGACATATTAAGTGCTTCTTGATTTAAGTGTATTTAATTCAATTATTAGATTTCTGAACCTAAATAACATCAAAGGCCTAAATAGATTTATAATTTGGATAACATAATTAATCGATATCGTCTATTCTACACTACATACAAGGTACCACTACGTAGTGTATTCATTAAATCTTTTTCAAAGCTATATTTGTACCTATAATATTTGGTCTACAATATCGTTGCAACGAACAAGTATCTTTTTTTGGAAAGGGATTGAATCCGCCTTGACTCTACATAAATAAATGTTAATGTTACGTTGTAATGGCAAAAAAGAATCAGAGTCACATAAATGTTGTACAAAAAGTGCAAAAATCCCTTTTTTTTAGATGATAAGTAACAAACCAAACAAAGGTCACAAAAGTACCATCTATTCTTATAAAACAGGTACCAAGACAATTGTTAAAATTTTTAACTTGATAAGTTTAAATGTAAGTTCATATTTAATTCTGTTGAGATAATTTTAAGTAAACAGTTTTTTTTAAAAAATCATTTTGCCAAGTTATAACTTTATTATGTTTAATAAACTTTAAATAAATTGTTAAAAGGATCTACCAACAAAACTATTTGTATCAAAATAGGCCCTTTTTGACAGTTATATTTTGAGAAAGATATTTCACCAAACAGAGCGGTTTCTGGTATACCATATTCAATTTAGTTATTCACCAAATGAATATTTAAATATGTAAGAGTTTTTAACAGGTTGTATTTATGGCGATGAAAATACAAAAAAATATGAAAAGTAAAATTTTAGCAGTCTGCGCCAAAACAAGATCTTTAATACAGATTAATTTGGCGTAAGCCAAAAAGTTGTATTCTTGTTTTATTTAACACGACGTAATTAATCATGTACACAAAGCGCTTTTTCTGTTACTGGCGACCCGCAGCATCTATGTAAACTTTGTACGAGGGTTGGGACATGTTTTTCATGTTTACTTATGTTACCCACATCCCGTACATAGAGTATAATTCAATATAATTTTTTTCATTAATGTTAAAACTTAAATGTGGGTCAAACAATATCTAATAGCTGTAAAGCGATACTGTTTAAGGATTATAAACTCGCGCTTTCTTAGTCTGGGCAAAGATGTAAGTTTAAAATGTTTTATAACTAGTTTAATGTTATAAAATAGCTTTTCATTTAATCTGAAGAACTGACGAGGGGTAAAATAAAACCACTTCGTGTAGTTTGATCTCGCTGGTTTCTTTAATTTTGAAATATTTGTTGAACCTTTTTTTTATTTACAATGAACTATATTTTAATTCCGAAAAAAGGACAATTGACGTTTAAAAATAAAATAATAAACAGTTGCTCTTTCAACATTCTAAAAAGAGGTATATACCTTTAACAGTATGAATTACCAGAAAACTTATGACTTAAGAGTCGCAGTATATTTAGATAAATTAATGACGATCATGTGTGATATAATACTTATTGGAACATATGTAAATATTTCGTTAATGTAAAGACGCCAGTGTTACGTGAAAAGTTTCAAAGATTACATTTTGAATATTAATAAAAATTACATTAATCGCTTTAATCAAATCAGTACAAGTACTAGTAAATACAGTAAACGCCTGAAACGCGTAAATGATATCTGCGTAATTGCATAATAACCATACAGAGATAAGAATAATAATTAGAATGCGAGTTACTATAATTATTAAGATAATTTTAATATATTATAGTAAGTACACTGGAAGAGTTGGTTGACTAACAACGATCTATTCGAATGTGTGATAACACTATAGTTATATATAACTACACGTGAACAACCATCGCTTTTTATGATTAAACAGACTAATACTTGACTACAATGCCGCATAACAACAAACGGCGATGTAGTCTTTGGTTGCAAAGTACACTAATTCAAAACAAGCCCACTATTCACTAATTTCTTAAAGATACGTTAGAGAAAATAAGCGCATTCTTAAAAACTTGTACTTGATGAATTCGCTTGCTAATGAATTAGATTAATAACAGAATTTTAGCTGCAGCTTTATGTTTCTACTTTTAAAATGAAACATTAATAATTTAACGTATTCTGTGACCTCGGTATAGTTTAAACTTGGCATACACCATATTAAACAAAATTTTAATTTCTTTTTTTTTAAAAAAGCGCCATCTACTGCATAGAAGTTAAAACTCGATAACAACATATTTTTGTGCTTCTTCTGGACGTCCTTCGCCGAATCAAATAAATGATTTTTAAGATTCATAAGGTTATTTATACAAGTACCTGGATTCATTTGACGTTTATTTCAACGATGATTTTAAAATGTATCATAATTAAGAGACGATATTATTTTTGAAGACTAAAAAGCCGCATTACTTAAGTGAAATGAGTCTGTACTACAATGTGTTAGTTTTTTTAGTATGTTATTAAGAAAATATGTAAGGTAAATTAGAAACCAATAAAAATATAATTTTTAAAGTCCCCATGTTCTTACTGCAGTGTGTTAATGTTAAAGTAAACGTTAAATATTCGAAATAAATTTCAATTAATTATTTGAATAGACATGACGTTGACACCGAGGAGGTGTAACGCCTTTGGCAAAAAATAAATAGGAATCGAACCAAGGACCCTTTTCAACGGGTCACTGACAGAAAATGTGGACTAGAACATATACAGTTTTTTGGAAGTTCTAACCATACCGCATGCTATTCCGCAGCAGTGTCATCTAGTAACAAGTAGCGAAAACTTACTGTTAACTGATAATATTTATAGCATACAATTCATTGATAT